>JAPYZL010199781.1:0-10363 GCA_030522825.1 Platygaster orseoliae | reverse complement strand
TTTATTTTGGTAAAAAGTACTAATGTTGGAAATTATCACCACTTCGCTAAAAGTTTGGTAAATTCTACCGCCGTTTCGATAAAATTTACAAAACATTTCTCTCCGTGTAGTTTGCATGACGTTTTTATTTGCGAAAATTCTTTGAATTTCGATTATATTGAAAATCTAAAGATTCCTACGATTTTTGAAATATTCAATAAATATAGTGTTTAAGAAAAAATCCATAAATTATGTATACTGCAGAAAATTTGAAGATTATAGTAAATTTACGTAAACTATGTAGGATCCTATAAAATTTTGTATATCAAAAAATTAATAATATTGAATATATCAATTGAATTTAAAAAATCAGAATCTCACAAATCATGAAAAGTTCCAACGATTCATTAAAACTTTCATTACGCAACTCATGCATTTTCGCTTGGATATTTTTGAGTATTCAACCTTTTTACCTAGAATTTTGCAGCTTGAATAAATTAAGAGAATGTGTCTTGAATTAAGAAAGACTTTCTCAAATGATCATAAATCTTCTCATTTTAACACGTGCCCACTGAAAAATAATTGCGAAAATATGCACTCAATTAAAAGAAATATTAAAATTTCAAGTCATGTCAGGATTCGATCGCATTTACAAATAAAATTCAATTTTCACTGTCCACCATCCCCACATCTTCTGCCACCCATAGCTCGACTCACGCGACTAAGTGACACTTTTCCCTGCATTGTCCGAGAAGATCTCGACCTCTTCCATTTATACATTAAAGTTTTCTTCACGGTTTGTCGCGGAAAATGTCGCTGTTGGAGGCATTGAATGCCCATCGATAAACTTGGAATAATGCAGTGAAGCGACGAACGATGTACTCGGGTTTTCCGACGGGCAACTTCGACATCGTCGTCTTTGCGGACCCTGCATTCGGGTCACCGGTACGGTGCTGCTTTAACGATTTGCATTTCCAGAGACCCCAGCACCCTCTCCCCCCCCCCTTCTACCCCCGCTTGCGACCCCTGTTTGGCGCCAGTGAATCTGGCTTCCTCTCTATACCTATGACAGAAACGATAACCAGACAAACCTTGGGTAGTTTGAGATTGTTCCCTTCGTGCTTAACAATCATAGCCTTGCTTGTTTCGCCTTGCAAACAAGCAATCACTGAATCGCCGGTTGTTTCGTGGAAACTTTGTTTGAGAATCATCGTGTTGTTAATGATTGCGATGATGAATATGAAAATCCCGTGTATTTAGCAATCGCGTAGCCTGCTATTTAAATTTCTTTGAGTGAGAACCCTGGAATTAAATATTGCTGTTTCAATACAACTTGACAGAACGAATATTTTTTGCAGCAGTAGCTTATTTTTTTGTAGCCTAAACAAGTTCTTTTTCCTGTTAGATCACAATTACTATGCAATGGAATTTCATGCATTTTGCAAAATAAATTCTTTGTTAAATTGTATTGAAACAGCACATTTTTTTGCTGCTTCAGCAAATCCTTTTTTTCTTTCGTATAATTTTGTAGTTAGTAAAACACTAATCACAAAATTCGCAATAATATTGTAAAACTTACAATATTTCCAATCTTTTTACCATATATATGTCACAAATGTACTAAACTTTTTTCTCAGTAAATCGATGTTGGTCGTGAAAATCGCTCCACATAGTTTCTTAATTTCCGAAGCCAAATAAATCGGAATTAACAGGATTCTGGGTGAAAAAGTACGAGCGCCCTATTACAAATATGAGATCCTGGGAAGTGTTGGCTAACGGCGAGTTTAATAAAATATGGGGTAGATTGGCTAAAGACACACGGCTGACAGAGCTAGTGGATACGCCTATAACGCCCGCGTAACGAGGATTTTACGACAGGTGCGAGTGAGACAGAACGAAAATAAGGGTCAAATAAAGATCGGGAAGAGATAAAATTTCGTTCGATTGTAGCAAAAGCGGGTCCTGCCGTCTTGCGGTGTAGTAATCGATTCGCGTACATGGGTTACGCCGCAAATAAAGCTAATAAAGCTTAATCCAACGCCAGTACAAACGGGCGTGGCGTCAGATCCAATTGTTATTTGATTAAGAATTTTCGTGAAAATGCCCTCTGCGTGAAATTCGGGTTTATTAAAAGCGGATTAGGTTTGGTTACCGCGGGAAAATAAATATCGCTGGGTGACAGGGAAAAAGGATATTTCAGATGAATTTTTTACAGTTCTTTAAACATTAGAATTACATATGAGGATTTGGGTTGCTTTTAATGAAATGAGAATAGAGTTTTTGAGTTATATTTTAAATAGAAAATAAATTGGAAAAGTAATACAAACATAGTTTTTTTGAACGGAAAGTCAATGTTTTGACAATGTGATAAATTTTCTTCGCGTTGGAAGGTGTGATTATTCAACTTTTTTTTCGTCTTTAACTTTGACAATTCCTTTTAATGGGTGATAAGCTGCTGATGAAATTAACTGATAAACAGTGATTACTACTTGAGGGATGTAGCGAAGTAACGCGAGACTGATCGTGAAAACTGACGTCGAATGCGGACGAGAAACTTGCAAATAACTCGGGTAATTATCATGGTGTCTTGTTAGGAAGAGCTTTTAAGGAATTTCTCGATAAAAAAAACGTAGTTTTGTGCTTTTTTTAGAATTTACTTTTGAAATTGAATATTCGTAATAACGATGGCGAAGGGAAAGCCATTAATGAGTTTTACAATTGGTTTTTAGAGCTTCACAATCACTTTAGAAAAGTTTCAAAGTAATTAACACGTAGGAATTTTTTTTTCTTCAAACTAAAGTAGTTTTTTTGTTGAGATAATCAAGAAATAACAAAAAAACTCGTGTCAATAAAAATTGTTTCATGCAGACTATACATATTCATCATAGTTGAAGGAAATGAAATCGTTCATATTTTGTTTTCTTATCAGCCATTGATATTTAACGCGATTCAATCAATGAAATACATTGATCTTGGATTTTTCGATCGCTTTGAATTATCCCTGATCGCCTGGATTTAGGATTAGGAGTAAGGGCACGCGCTTATGAAGCGATAAACGACGCGGCAGACTTATGGCGGTCATAGAAGTTTCAACGAGCCTGCGTGCAAGTAAACATAGCTATTAAAAAAGCGTTGCTCATTATTTCCTCCATTCTTTGAAAAATGAGAAAACCCGTGCTTACGCCAGTGGCGTAATAAGGGAAGATTGCGGTCAAATGATGAAGGGCCTAATAAAAAGTATCGGATAAAAATCGTATTTGCACTGTTTTTAAAGTTAGAATCTCATGCAACAAGTATTTGTCAAAAAAGTTTTTATGTTCAGGTATTTTAGTAATTATTAAAGATTGTAAATGATATTTATAAAAATGAGAAAATTTTCACGATATTAAAATTCTTGCAATCTCAGAAATTTTCGAAATGAAATTGCGAAAATTGTAAAAACATATTTTTATTCTTGATTTCTGAATTTTGATATATTGATCAATTAATTTTGTCGACAATTTTTTTTACAAATTTTTAGAACGCTTCAAATTTTCATGAATCTTCAAATTTTCTAACTATTGATAATTCATAAATTTTACAAAAGCCTCATCATTTGAAAAATGTTTGAAATATGACAAAACTTCTAAATTTCAGTAATCATTGAAGGTCATAAATGATATTCAAAAAATGAGTATATTTTTACGATATTGAAATTTTCGACGTTTTTTAAATTTTAATCGAATGTACGGAATGACTCAGGGTGTCTACTCAACCGGGAAACCGGGAATTCGCTCGAAGCGGCAAAAACCGGGAAATGACCGGAAAAATCTAGATTTCTAGTGAAAAAAAAAGATTAATTTTCAAACTTCGCGCGAGAAGAATTTTTTCTGCCATATCAGTCGCTGTCACTTATGATCGCGAAAATTTCTGGGTCAAGATTGACCGGGAGAAAACCGGGAACTGACCGGGAATTTAAAAATAGCCGATCGATAGACACCCTGTAATTTTCATAAAAGTAAGTCAAAGATTCATTTTGCAAAACATCGGCATTGTCCAAGGTAGCCTATTTTGGTAAAACCGAATTTTCATGAACAATGTTAGCTGTTTAAGCTAGTTGTTAAAATAAAAATTCTTATTTCGCGAGTTTCTTCATCCACCTTGATTTCTATTGCTTAATTATTATAAAAGTTAGTTAAAGATTGACTATACAAAAAATCTGCAAAATCCAAGGTCCGCACATTTAAGAAAACTGAATTTTCATGAACAATGTTCCCTGTTTAAGCTACTTGTTTAAATAAAAATTCTTATTTCGCGAGTTTCTTCATCGACCTCGATTTTTACTGCTTAACTATTATAAAAGTAAGTCAAAGATTGACAATGCAAAAAATTTGCAAAATCCATGGTCCGCACATTTGAGAAAACCGAATTTTCATGTACAATGTTAGCTGTTTAAGCTAGTTGTTAAAATAAAAATTCTTATTTCGCGAGTTTCTTCATCCACCTCGATTTTTATTGCTTAATTATTATAAAAGTAAGTCAAAGATTGACTATGCAAAAAATCTGCAAAATCCAAGGTCCGCGCATTTGAGAAAACCGAATTTTCATGAACAATGTTCCCTGTTCAAGCTATTAGTTAAAATAAAAATTCGTATCTCGCGAGATTCTTGCTTACATAGTTCTTTTATCGCTTTATTATTATAAAAGTAAGTCGAAGATTGAATATCCAAAAAATCAGCAAAATCCATAATCCCGGATTTGAGAAAACCAAATTTTCATGAAGAACGTTCCCTGGTTAAGCGAGTAGTTAAAATAAAATTCGCGTCTCGCGAATTTCTTACTCAATTGCGATTTTTATTTCTCAATTATCATAAAAGTAAAGGAAAGATTCACTCTGCAAAAAATCAGCATTTTCCAAGGTAGCCTATTTTGGGAAAAACCGAATTTATAAGAAGAAAGTTCCCTGGTGAAGCGAGTAGTTGAAATGAAAATTCGCATCTTACGAGTTTCTTGGGCCCACGCGATTTTTTTCGCTTGATTATCATAATAGTCAGTCAAAGATTGACTATTAGGGATGTTCGATACTATTGGCTTCTCTCTCTCGCTTAACGACAGCTATAATAAGCGAGAAAAGGACACGATGCGGTATCGAACATCCCTATTGACTATGCAAAAAATCAGCATTTTCCAAGGTAGCTTATTTTGGGAAAACCGAATTTTCAAGAAGAATGTTCCCTGGTTAAGTGAGTAGTTGAAATAAAATTCGCGTCTCGCAAGTTTCTTGCTCTACCGCGATTTTTATTGCTCAATTATTAGGGTGTCTACTTGACCGAGAAACCGGAAAAGACCGAGAAAAAACCGGGAATTCGCCTAAAGAGGCAAAAACCGGGAAATGACTGGGAAAATCTGGATTTCTAGTGAAAAAAAGATAAACTTTTAAATTTCGCGCGAAAATGAATTTTTTCTTCCGTATCGGTCGCCGTTGCTTATGAACGCGAAAATTTCTGGATCAAAACTGACCGGGAAATGACCGGGAATTTGAAAATAGCCGATCGATAGACACCCTGCTAAAATTTTGAAATAAAATTGTTGAAACTGTCAAAACACCTTTATTTTTATAATTTCTAAATTTAAATATACGTATCAATCAATTTTCTCGACTCGTTTTTGTTGCGAATTTTCAGAACGACTAAAATTTCTGTAAATCTTAAAATTTTTCAACACCAAGCATTTTCAAACTATTATTAATCTATGAGTTTTACAAAAGTCTTTTCGTTTGAAAAATGTTCTAAATGTCACGAAATTTTTTGATTCTAGTTATTATTGGAAATTACGAATGATATTCACAAAAATCAAAAAAATTTTACAACATTGATATTTTTAGATGTCTGACAACTTTTCGAATTTTCTTTATTAGTAACATTTCTACAATTTTAAAAATTGCTTTAATATCCACATTTCACAAAATTTAGTTATTTCTTGGAAATATCGAAATTCAAATAATTCGCAGGGGTCCAATCATGAAAGTATGATGGAATAGAAAAATTTGCTAAAATGTTCCAAATAGCGTTAATTTTGAAATTTCTAAGTTTTACAAACCATTTGAATTCCCAAATTTTCCAAATTTTTACATCTTCACAATTTTTCTGCGTTTTTCTCATTTTATGACTTTCGTGAATTTATACAGACGACTCAAAATTCATATAATTTTCCACTTTACTGAACTTAAAACTATCATCTCAGTATGTAGGTATTTCAGAGTAAATCGATAAAAAAGGTGTTTTCTTACCATACTTGTCAGATTATTGTTAGTGTTCGTGGAATTTTTCTTGATAATTT
The DNA here is from genome assembly GCA_030522825.1 of Platygaster orseoliae. Lineage (NCBI taxonomy): Eukaryota > Metazoa > Arthropoda > Insecta > Hymenoptera > Platygastridae > Platygaster > Platygaster orseoliae. Next base: position 4,066 of record JAPYZL010199781.1, on the reverse strand, counting down.
GTTCTCGGCTTTGCTGAGCTTCGCGTGTTGGAATATTTAGACTCAGCGTTTCTCGCCATGATGATAGCGCGACGGTATTTCGAGCGCCTCGAAGGAATTTCGCTGTGGAAGACGAAGCTTAAAAGTAAGGTTCCCTAATTTCTAGTGAACCATTCCCCAAAGCCCTAGTTATGGTAGTATCGCGAGCGCGTACTATGGTTCTAAACGAATTGAAAATTTGTGCTAATCTTAAGCTTCTGTAAGTCCTCGTTTCCTGATCTTTTTAGTTTCCTTCTTTTAAGAGAGAAACTGTCTATTCTTGAACTTTTTTTTTATACTTCGTTATCACGTGATAAGGGTTTTATTTTCGAATCTAAAGTAATTTGAAGGCCTGAATCATTGATTTAAAAAAGTAACAGAAAAAACTAACAAACGAAAATTATAATTCACTGCAGGCGTAGTTAACAACTAAAGTAGTAAAAAACAATGTTTAGAAACAAACTGTTTAAAAAAATAGGGTTTGGAAAAAAGGGAATTGGAAAAAATTTCTTTGGAAAAAACGGATTGAGAAAAGTGGGCCTCCAACAAATTTTTTCCGGATAATTTGAATTCTGCCGAGGTGTGCTCGATGGCTGCCGATTTTTTTGCTTCATTGGAAAAACGCCGGCCCCTGCGACAATACGTGCCAATTCGCGGCGAGAAACAAAAACGTGCCAAATGTAAATTTTGTACACAACGAGCTCTCGAAGAGACGCGGAGCTGCAGCGACAGCGAGATTCCGGATCGTAAAACGTGTCGGGGCATCGAAAAGCCATAACCTACCCTCCTCGGCCCCGGTGCTAAATTCCCCTTTTTATATATACGCGGACGCGCCGATCTCTCGCGATCGTTCCCCGGGATAAGCCCCATTTCTCGGGGCTCGAGTGGACGCCCGAGAAAGCGCGCCGTCGCAGCTTCGGATAATAAAACGCCGATTTATGCCGTAAATTTATGCCGGATAGATACTCCAACGGCTCCCTGAATTAGCCCAAAAATCGAAAAAAAAGACGTTACTCTAGAGGCTCTAGAGTCGAGAGTTCTTTACTAAATCATATTTTTCGCGAGCTTCTGGATGTCGCCTGCAGGATACGTGTTCGGGGCAGAGGTATAAAAGTGTCATTTTAGTGGCAGGTATTCGATTAATGACAATCTGGTGAAATAATGTGTGATGTTTAGACTATTTTTTATGTAAAAATTATAAGAATAATAACAAGTGTAACATAAATTCCAGAGCTCATCAATTTCTGGAAATCTTTATATCGACCAATAAAAGTACGAGAAATTTATCTAAATACCAGTAAATGATACAAGATTAAACGAATAGTAAAAAAAAAAAAAAAACGGAAAAATATAAAATTTTAAACGCTTTTGCTCTAAGTTCTAAGAATTCATGAAAAATGCTTGGTAAATCTTTGCAATACCAAAAATCTATGAGAGTTTCGTTTTTTCAAATTAGTATAAAAATCATTAAGGACATGTCTGAAAATTAGCAATGTTGGATATTTTTTTCAGAAGAAAATCAATAACATTTGAAGTATGAATTGTGAAAAGTACAAGGTCCAAAATCGCGACGTGATCTAAATTGAATAAAACGAGTAAAAACCCTTTCATAAAAAATTCACGCAATAGCAAATCTCACGACAAATAAAAATAAAGCTATTGTGAATTTCTGTGGAATCGCGAACAACGTAGATGTTTTGCTTCGCTTAATGTTAGCAATTTCTCTCTTCGTTCGCAAACAAAAACCTTTCTATTGATTTTTTTTCATTTAAAAGCGGTACCAGCACCTTTTTTAGTTCGCGGAGCGAGCAATAAACAAAATTGGTGAAAGGAACTTGGCAAATAGCTGCGCTAAATCGTTGTGATTGTTAATGAGCACTACACAATGTTTCGTGTTTATTGTTACAACTTCGCTGTAATTTTTACTTTCCTGAATCCACTTGCTTTGATATTGGACTATCACGAACGAGATCAGTTTCGCTGCTTTTTTTTATGTGAAAAAAAAAAGGGAAAAATGACGCTTACAAAAAGCAATTTAGAGGCTGGCTCGTATGTCCATTGTTTACATGCTTCGAGCACCATTCGGAATTCGCGCGCAATTGAACCACTAGTTAGCATTAATGTTTCGCTTTTTTCCCACGCTGCTTCGGTTTTTATTCATCCGAGCTATCGAGCTTTTTCTGGAGCTTTTTCAAATTTCTAGAGCAGTACTTCGTTTCCGCAATTGTAAATATTAGTTTTATCGTTATTAAATTGAGTCTGTATTCCCAGGGTGATTTTTTTTAGGATTGAGTAAAAATTTTGTAAAATAGAATGTTTGAACATATTTAAAAATGGAAATAAATACAGAATACAGAAAAAATTAGACACAGTTCTTGGATACTAGAATGGGAAATTCGCTGACTCTCAGTTAGGTTGAAGAAATAGCGTTTTTTCACGCGTTGTAATTAAAAAGCCGCGCAATCAAAGTCACGTGGCGGAAAATCGGAGTACTTTGCTTAGCAAATGCGTATAAGGGCGTGGTTTTCGGAGCGAAACTGAGAAGAGAGACCACTAAAAGAGCGGCATTAGGGAAATGGTGAGAAAGTAAATGCGGGAAAGTTAAAGAAAGCGCTGAATATGTAGAACAAAATTGAATAAGTTTCGTACGGCAAAATAAAAATCATGAGCTATATTTTTTAAGAACGCAAAAAAACTTTTGAACAAGTTTATGCAGCAATAGGATCGTTAACAACGACAACAATAAATAAAATATTTTTTTCTAATTCTCATTAGAATTAAAATTCAATTGACTGTCTTCCTGTGAATTAATTTTAAAGATGACGATTTATATTCTCGTCATTTAAGATACAAACTTTTTATCCAATTTAATTATGTTGCTTCATTCACCGTCATATGAATATGAAATTATTAAGTAATCTTTGTAAAAAACGCAGCAGATTATATTTTTATGACCACGCATCATCTATCTCTGTGCAGTGTTATTATGAGCAGTTTCCCATACACGATCTCAAAAGCGATGTATATGTATATTTTCATGCTCGTAACACTCTCCCGACAGTTTCAATCGCTTTTTGCAACGCTCGCGAAACGACGCATCTAGTTAATTGAATCGTAGGGAGCTCGGCTTGCGGCGACATTCGATAGCCACTTCCTACGATTATCTCGGCGCTTCCGTTTGGCTCGGCTCGCGTCTTGTGCTGCAGGAAAAAACAGTGCCACGGGGCAAAAAACGGAGGGATTTACGAGACTGGGACACACTCGTTACTGATTTCGTAAACGCGGTCAAGAGCGCGAGTGTGGCCAGGGGCTTTTTGCGTGTTTGCAACGAGAGAGCTCTGACGGTGGTAGAGACCACTCTTTTCCTGGCACCGAATTCCGGCACTTTCGGCGCTCGTAAGAGACGTCTACGATTTCACAAAAAAATTTTTGTATTTCTCTTCTGTATTTGAAAATCTGAACGGAGCGTTTTTCCTTTTTTTACGAGATATTTATAGACTTTTTCTTTTAATTTCATGGTAAAGATTTGCTCTGTAGTTACAGGAAGTTGGGGTTTGGCAGTGCATTGAAAGCGAATAAGAAAATTTAGAGTTTGAACTTGTTTGTCTAGAAGATAAGATTTTGAAATTGTTTTCGATAATACACTTTATAAAAAATACAAAATTTCTGAAGTATTGCCGAATTTAAAGGTTTTTTTATTACTGTCTACATTTTGAAAAATATTACAAAAGTATTGAATGGAAATTGTTTATATGAAACGCGAAATATTAGCAACAGAAATTTGTTTTCCTTAATCATTGAGTATTTCCAAATTATCTTTTTTTCCAACAAGAAATTTTAAAGGTGAGTCGTTTTTTTTCAAATACAAGGTCCGAAAACGTCTAAATACTTTTTTCAAAAAACAATAAATAGATATTTATGCTACCAGGGAGAAAGAGAATGATTCTAACGAGTGCCCAAACGCACGAGTTGGAATCATTCTCTTTCTCCCATGTAACATACAATATTTTTTCTCGTGCATGTACAAAAAAAATGGCCACTTTTTTGC
>JAPYZL010199764.1:0-14304 GCA_030522825.1 Platygaster orseoliae | reverse complement strand
AAAATTACTATATTTTTTGGGAAAAAGTGACAAAATTTCACCATTGTCCAGCGATTCCTGAATCTTTGGTAATTTTTGCCATAAAATTTTTTCCGTGTACGGTACTATACTTTTCCATACAAAGTATAGAAAAAGTACCACATAGATAAGGTAAAATTGCTATAACATTATGGTAATTAAAAGTATGGAAAAATGTTTCCCTTAGTTATGGAATTTCTTTCATATAACGTATGGCACTCATACTTTTCCATACAAAGTATGGAAAAAAACACCACGTAAAGATATGGGAAATTTTCAATCATTTTTAACAGTGCATTGTTCATAATTTATTCCTTATTATGTTACAGAAAAATGTTACGTAAATTTCATTCTTCATTCATAACTTTCGTGCTTGTTTATACCTAAAATTTGAATGAACACGTTCATGTCTCACTAATTACTTAGGAAATCATCGATCCAGGTCATTACGTAAACTTCCCATGTTAATAATTTATTCCTTCTTACGTTATTGCAAAACATTATTTAATTAACAAACGTGTCCATCAATAATTCAATTAGTAGAATCACTTTTTTTCCTAAACGTTTGGAATTATTAAATGTAGACTTTGGCTCTTAAAGACATTCAAACGCTAAAAGCGGAAAAGTAAAAAAATGTGTATCAACAACTTGCACGAAAAAACGTACTTGACGCTGTTCAAAGTCCAATCCTCTTGCAAATCTCTGATGACAGAGCACAAATTCTCACGATCGATGTACCAATTCGCATTTTCATACTCGCAGTGGAACAAGTTCAAAGGAACTTCGTTCGCCAAACTGTATTGCGGTTTTCGAGGGAATTTTTCCACGTCCAAAAGTTCGCCAACAATTTCTGGTTTCTCGTGCTTGCGACCAACGAAAAAAAGGATTCCCATAATGCATCGAATTTGATGCCACAAAAACGCTTGACTCTTGATTGTAAATTCGCACATGTTGTAACCTGAGAAATCATTCACGTTCATAAATACTGCGAATTCAACGAGAACGAAACCATCTACGAACCTGAACTTTCCCTGTTTTTTTCGTCGATCACTTCAACTTTTGCGTCACTTATAGTCCTCAAAAAACTGACCACGCCATTTCCAACATCCATTTTGCACAAATTCCGAAAATCGTGATTACCAATCAACAGTTTCGCGGCTTCGTTCATGAGTTGGACATCGAGATCTGCTCGAGGGAAGAAATATTTGTACGTCCGATGGGTGCAGTCGAACCGAGCTGACATGGAATTTTCTGCTGGACTCCAGGCGTAACATCTTACGTTCCTGGGCAAAATTCTGTTGAGGATTTTGCAGTAATTGAGCTCTTTGTCCAGGTTTTGTTGCATTTCAGGTTCGAGGCAACTTCGCACGTCGATGGAAATAACTTGCGAGAAAGCGCTGACGCCCTTGTCCGTGCGACCGCAACGATGGTAATTTGAAGTTTCGCGATTTTCTATGAGGCAGGATTTTATTAGAGAAGAAAATAGATGGTGCTCTATGGTGTTCATGGTGTCTTCTTGTGAGACGAAACCATGGTAGTCCCAACCGAGGTAATAGAATTTCAGGAAAATATGACGTTTTTGATACCTGCAGTAATTAAAGTTTTCGTTGCTTTACATTTTTTTAAATTGTTTATTGTACTCTTACAGTTTATATTTGTTTCCAAGTATTTCCCGAATTAAAATTCGGTAGAAAATTTTCCCGAAATCGAATTTCCGTGACGCTATTCCACGGAATGACTTTTTTCTATTTTATTTTATTTGAAAGTGATATTAAAATTATAATAATTATAATACATAAAATTATATATATATATCGATGGGTCCCTAGAAGAGTATCTCTCGGAGCTCCCGAGCATTTCATCGTATCTCAAAAATCACAGTGGCGAGATAACTTGATGTAAAGTTTCCATCACTCAAGAAACACGATGATAGCTTGAAAACAATATGTTACACATGTTTCTAATCACATATTATGTATATTTTTAAGATATTATCTTTCAACTCATTTTTTTGGGAAATTTCAACAGAAGAATAAATATTATTTTTTCAACATAAAGCAAGAAAGACAAAGTTGCACATATCAAAAATATTTGTCCGTAAAAAAATTCACGCGTAAAACGAATAATTTTTCTTGCACCAGCATTGAAAAATGAAGATAATGTAGTGGGTTTCCAAAAACAATTGTATACTGCAATAAATAATTTTCACAATAATTTTGTATTATTTAAAAATATGAAAACTCTAAACTTTATTATGATAAATTGATTCATTCCCTTAAAAAATATTTTTGACGTAGAAATTTTTAAGTATCTACCTTCTATCTTTGAATTTACTGTTTGTGATAATTTTTAGTTATTACTCATGAAATAATTATATGAATAATTATTATATTAGTGTCGTCGAAAACTTTTTTCAATAAACTTTGTCTTCAAAGAATTAAATGATAATTGTCCTTCAAATTCGCGACCGGAGTCATCGCTGGCATCATTTTTATATTGTAATATATAAAATTCATTTGTTTAAATAATTATATTTAACATACTATTGCGAAAATATATTTTTGCAAAACGCATATGCCTTTCATGGTTTCAAAAGCATATTCATTCAAAGGCATATGTTGCAACAATAATATATTGATTATTATACTACAATAAATTTTTTTTGTTTAATTTTTGTTTAATTTATTTCAATAAAATATTGCAAAAATTTCTTTTCGCAGGATATCTGTTATTTTCATGGTTTTTTAGGTTGCCGAGTAAGAATTTTATATCGTTTTTAAAAAATTCGTTTAATTAAACAATTTATTCAAACAAATTACTGCAAAATTTATCTTCTACAATATGTATATCCTTTTTATTGCTTTTTGGTTGTCGAGTAAGGATTCGACATTGTTTTTGCAAAATTTGTTTATTTAAATTATTACTTTAAACAAATTATTGCAAAATTTTTCTGTTACAATATGTATATCTTTTTTATGGCTTTTTAGGTTGTAGAGTAAAGATTTGACATTGTTTTCGCAAACTTTGTTTATTTAAATTATTTATATAAACAAATTATTGCAAAAATTTTTTTCTACAGTATGTATATACTTTTAATGGATTTTTAGGTTACCGATTAAGGATTTGACATTGTTTTTGTAAAAGTCATTTATTAAAACTATTTATCTAAACAAATTCTTGCAAAATTTTTCTTCTGCAATATGTATATCCTTTTCATGGCTTTTTTAGTTGCCGAGTAAGGATTTGACATTGTTTTTGTAAAATTTGTTTATTTAAACTATTAATTTAAACAAATTATTGCAAACATTTTCTTCTACAATTTGTATATCCTTTTCATGGCTTTTTAGGTTGCTGCGGAGTAAGGATATTGTTTTTGCAAAATTAGTTTATTTTTACAATTTTTATAAAAAAAATTGTTGCAAAATTTTTCTTCGACAATAGTATATACTTTTTATGGTTTTTCAAGTTGCTGAATAAAGATTTGTCATTGTTTTTTTAAAATTCTGTTGTTGATATACATATAATAAAAGAAAAATTTTGCAATAATTTGTTTACATAAATTATTTAAATGAGCCAATTTTGCAAAAATAAAGTCTAATCCTTACTCGGCAACCTAAAAAGCCATGAAAAGGATATACATATTGTAGACGAAAAATTTTGCAATAATTTGTTCAAATAAATTGTTTAAATAAACGAATTTTACAAAAATTATCTCTAATTCTTATTCGATAACCTAAAAACTATGAAAACGACATAAATCTTGCAAAAAGAAATTTTCGCTATATTTTATTAAAATAAATTGTTCAAATACATAAATTTCACAAACTCAGTGTCATTTACTTCTGCAACAACTCAAAAAACCATAAAAAGAATGTATTTTTCATAGAAACAGAATATTGCAAAAATGTGTTTAAACGCATTGTTATAACAAATTTAATTTACAAAGTAATGGAAATTTGTTGCTCAGCGAACTAAACAACAGGGAAAAGCACATTAATATTGTAAAAACAAAATGTTTCAAAAGAATAGCCAAGTCAAAATTATCCAGTCAACTAGTATTTGGTCATTCCAATTATTGAAATTTGTTTTTCAATTTTAAAAGGTAAAAAGTGAAAATTGGTTTCCAAATTTTTTGTGGAACATTCTTGAGAGTTTAATGAAATCAATAATGACTTTTTCGGAAAAAGTCAAAAATTTGAGTTACAATGAAATGCTCGGGAGCCCCGAGAGATATGATACTCTTCTAGGGACCCATCGATATAATGTAATAATTATTAATATATTTATAAATAATTAAAAATAATGAATTATATATTAAATAATATGATAAATAATAATAATTTTATTTTACAACTATTTTTGTTTATAATGAAATAAACTAGAGTTATTTTGTTAAATCGCAGCTAGATTCATACCCTACGCTAAAAATAGATAATTTTTGAATACGTCGCACATTATTTAATCCCGTTTTTAGATTGTGTAGTAAAACTTAACATTAACCGAAATGATAATATATGTAATGAATAATAATAGAGAATATACCTATACATATAAAATACTACAAAAATCCCTATAAAAAATAATTCTCATAATTTTTATTCTTAAAAAATTCCTTAAAATTCAAGGAAAAATCCCCACATCTAACAACACTTAAAAAAAAGGTTTATTACTAAAATCTTACTTTGAAAAATCGCATGTTTTCTGAGCACCATTTTTTGTTTTGGAATCTTTTCCGCCTGTGAGCTTGATAATTATTTGTCGCAATTGCACATTTTGTGCTTCCAGCTTTAACATTTTCTCAACCATTTCCTGAAAATTAATTAAATGCAGGTTTTTTTAATATTTTTATTTGCCAAATATTATTCCAAATAAACGAGTAATTTACCGATTTTTCCATCGACTCCAATTCTTCTCTCCGTTTTCTTCTTTTCGTATTTTCCGTCATAATGAATAAATTACTACAGAATTTACAGTTTGAAACTGGAAAAGAAATTTTTTTGTATCAAAACGTAAACACAAACACGGAAAAATAATAATGAACACACGTGCAGTGCCGATAACAATGTTCCCAAATTGCACGCAGATAAGTATGTTTGTCTCTGTCTTTTCCCGTTCTTTTCTGATTGTGCGACAGAGACAAACTACCTTTTCTGTGTGGAATTTGAGAACACTGGCCGATAAAGCGATTTAACTCCATCACAATTGTTGAAAAATCACAAAAAATCCAATATTAAACGCGTGAAATATTATTATTTAAATATTGAATAATATATATAACAGTAACATAATATTGAAATATTAAAATTGACGTTACATATGTGAATTTCAAATTTTCCGCGGCGGCCATATTGAATTTTTTTATTGTGACGGAGCGCTCTCTGATTGGTCGTATACTGATTTATGTCGATATACAAGACATAAACAGAAAAAAAACAAAGTACCTATATGAAGAAATCAAAATAAGTGTTTGTCAAACATTGTCAAAAACGTCAACGTAAACAATATGATGACAGTTCAGGTTTCAGATATAAATATAAATAATTGATGACATTTTAGTTGGTTTAGTGTATCGAATCAGCTAAGAAAAATGAAACACTTTCTTTTACTTCCAAATCTTTTGATATGTGTTTTAATAAGCGCGGGTGAGTTTTTTTTTCTCATTTTTTGAAGGTGTAAGCTGTGTTTGAGACAATGGATTTTATGGAATTTGCACGTTTTTCCAGTGACCGCGGTCAGGGTGAAGGACATGATTTACATGTCCATTGACGGTGCAGTTGCCTGTTTTCGAAGACATAACGGGACTCACCAATTTGGTTGTTCATGTAAGATTTTATTTTTGTACCTAAAAATATTCATAAAGGGATATTTCATTAGTGGTTTTGATTCTTGTAAAAAAAAAAAGAAACATTTGCATAAGAATCAGAAATTGTTCATCGAAATTAATTTTTTTGTAGAGTGGACATTATACAATTTTCGAAAAAAAAATTTTTCATAAAGTGCCATAAAAATATTTCTTATAAATAAAATAATAAAATATTATGAGCAATAAAATTATATTATAAATAATATAATTGATAATATTATAAATAATGAAATAAATAATATAAATTAATATAAATAAATAATAAATAATAAAAAGAATTCGTAAATAATACAATATTTTTTAGAAATAATATTTCTTATAAATAATTATTTTTTTCCGATCTTATTAAAAAATTTTTACTTTTTAGGTTTTTTTTTATATAAATTTATTCCAATTAACTATCTATAAAAAAATTTGTATAAGAATTTCTGCAAAAAATATAATTTTTGATAGAATTTCATTTTTTATAAAATCGACCTTATAAAATTCTCGAAAAAAAATTTTTCACATAAAGTCACCTCATGAAAAATTATTTATAACAAAATAATTCAGCCCTGTACATTTTTAATAAACTTTCATATTTTTATGGAAAATTTTCCAATCTTACGAAAAATTCCTAATTTTTTATAAGTTTTTCTATTAAATTTACTTAAATTAATTTTGAGTAAAAAAAATTTATATAAGAGTTTCTGCAGAAATGAAATTTAATAAAGAAAATTTTTCATATAATTCCATTTTTTATAGAGTCAACCTTATGAAATTCTCGAAAAAAAAATTTTTCACTTATAACCTATAAAAATATATAAATAAATAAATTTAAAAAAATTAATAATATATTACCTTATAAAAAATTGTTTACAACATAATAATTTAGCCCTGTACATTTTTCATTAACGTTCATATTTTTATGAAAAATTTTCCAATCTAATGAATAATCCCTAATTTTTTATAACTTTTTCTATTAAATTTCCTTCAAATAATTTTCTGTAAAAAAAAATTTGTATAAGAGTTTCTGCAAAAATAAAATTTTGCAAAGAAAATTTTTTATAGAATTCCATTTTTATAAAATCGACCTTGAAAATTCTTGAAAAAAAAATTTTTCATGTAAAGTGACCTTATAAAAAATTTTTTATAACAGAATAATTCAGCCTTGTACATTTTTCTTTAATTTTCATATTTTTATGGAAAACTCTCCATTCTTATGATAAATCCCCAATTTTTCAGAAGTTTTTTATTAAATTTACTTCAATGAATTTTGTGTAAAAAAAATTTGTATAATAGTTTCTGCAATAAATAAAAATTTTTACAGAATTCCATTTTTTATATAGTCGACCTTATTAAATTCTAGAAAAAAAATTTTTCACATAAAATGACTTTATAAAAATTTTTTATAACAAAATAATTCAGCCCTGTACATTTTTCATTAACTTTCATATTTTTATGGAAAAATTTCCAATCTTATGAAAAATCCCTAATTTTTTATAAGGTTTTCTATTAAATTTACTTTAATCTTTTGTGTAAAAAAAAATTTGTATAAGAGTTTCTGCATAAATAAAATTTAATGAAGAAAATTTTTTATAAAGTCGACCTTAAAAAATCCTCGAAAAAAAATTGTCCTCATAAAGTTACCTTATAAAAAATATTTTATAACAAAATAATTCAGGCCTGTACATTTTTCTGTAACTTTCATATTTTTATGGAAAATTATCCAATCTTATGAAAATTCCTAATTTTTTCTAAGTTTTTCTATTACATTTGCTTCAGTTAATTTTGTGTAAAAAAAAATTTGTATAAGAGTTTCTGTAAAAATAAAACTTAATAAAGAAAATTTTTTAAAGAATCCCATTTTTTATAAAATCGACCTTATAAAAACTTGTTTATAACAAAATAATTCAGCCCTGTACATTTTACATTAACTTTCATATTTTTATGGAAAATTTTATGGAAAAAAAGAACGTTTTGATCTAGCGCCAAGATCGGGCAGCGTAGGAGTGATCCACGTAGTCGAATCCGAAGACGATCTAAAATGGCTGGAAACGAACAGCACAGCAGGACCGTACTCCATAGTTCTGCATTTTGAAATGTTTACGAGAAACACCCTGACTCGTTTACGCCGCACGAATAACGTAAATGGCGTGTTGCTCACAGAGAACACTACCTTAGTGGCGCCCCCTTCGCCCTATTCACCAGAAGATTTGTGCCCTAATCGTTACTCAGGGTACCAAACGTGCGACAACACTCGTCCTTGGAACCCGTACGGATCTTCCTTGCTTTTAGAAGACTGGCCATTTCCCATGTTCTTTGTACATAACGACACTTTGCTGGCTGAAATAAAGAGTTGTTGGAAGACTCACAATGCACATTCGCTTGAAACTCAAAACCAGCGACCTCTTTGCGCTTTGGAGATGAGTTCTTTCATGTTTTCCGCGTTGAATTCCGAGTCTTGTCTGAGGTAACATACATGTGAAATAACTGGACACCCTGTTGTTGTGATTATCACAAAAACTATTGTCCTTCCAGGCGCGGTCGCTCGGCCTACAACGTAAACTCGATGGAGTTCTGCGACGCGCTTGGGGACCAAAGTCTTCATTGGCCTCTGGCGCCACTCGAAGAGAAGCAATCTGTGATTTTAGTCGTTGCCAGGATGGACTCGTATTCCATGTACGACGAATTTTCCCCTGGAGCCGGAAGTGCTGTAACTGGATTCACGACGTTACTGGCAATTGCTCATTATCTTCATTCTTTGAACGCTTCGGTCACTCGTGAGTATCAAAAAATGAAATGCTCTAAAGTATAAGAACAACAGTAGCTTGTTGTTCGTGGTAGTAGTAACACCTCATGACGAAAAAACAGTTTTGAGGAATAATGACACATTATTTATATTATTGTACGTTATTTATAAAAGGTGTTCATTAGTTGCTATTGTTATGTAAAGATCTTCCTTGAAACAAGTCCTGATGAAGACTGGGATATCCAGTCGAAAGCTCGATACCATTTTGTGAATATAGACAAAGTACAAGGTGACCAGTAATGTTTTAACGATTTTATGTTTGAATAAAATCTGTTTGAAATGAGGTTAAGTGACAAAAGCGCACTCTACATGTGGCGTGGAGTGTCAATTTTCATCTCATAGTAGTCGATTGTATGATGGCGTATTTCACGAAGGAAGAACGCGCGTTTTCTGTGGAATGTTTTTTTCGTAATGGTGAATCCGTCGTGCGAGTGCAACGTGAATTTCACAAACAATTTAATATTTCGCTGCCAAAACCGATTCCTGCTCTTGGAACAATATTAAATTGGGTGAAAAACTTTTGCAAGGACGGCAGTATATTAAATCGAAAGTCAACTGGTCGTCTGAAGTGTATACGCACTTCCGAGAACATTGAGCGTGTGCGCGTGAGTGTCATCAGTAGTCCTCATCGTTCGGTACGAAAACGTGTTCAAGAACTGAATATTACACGAGAATCTCTTCGTCAAATTTTACGTAATGACCTTCAGTATCATCCTTTCAAATTAGCCATGACACAAAAGCTACAGCTCGATGATTTCGCTAAAAGAAAAACATTCGCGGAGAAAATGCTCGAAAAAATTGAGAGTAAAGAAATTGACGAAAAGAAAATTTTGATGACTGATGAGGCACGTTTTCATTTAACTGGCGCTGTGAACAAACAAAACTATCGATATTGGGCTCCAAAAAGTGAAAATCCTGAAATTATTGATGAAAAACCCTTACACGATCAGCGAGTGACAGTATGGGCAGGGGTTGCATCTTGGGGAGTTGTTGGGCCGTACTTTTTTGACGGTACAGTCAACACCAAACGATACACAGAGATGTTGGAGACGTTCTTATTTCCTGCTCTTCGCCATCGTAGACGTCTTAGTTCCACCTGGTTTCAACAAGACGGCGCCACGTGTCATATGGCAAACCTAACCTTGCAAATTCTCGGTTGCGCGTTCGGCAAATGCATCATCTCGAAGTATACTCTGACCATCCAAACAATTTGGAAGAGTTAAAAGAACGGATACGCGATGAAATTTCAAAAATCACCCCAGATGTAACGAAAAAAGTCATCGAAAATTGGATTTTCCGCTTGAAATTGTGTGTATACGCAGACAGTCATCATTTGTCAGATGTTGTTTTTCACAAATAAAATTGATTACACTTTCTACCTTCTGTAATTTTTTCACATTTTTGTAGTGATTCCGTAACTATTTATTCAAATTATAAATCGTCAAAACATTACTGGTCACCCTGTATAATATGGTGTAAAAATCGTTTCATTTTTGGCTCTGAGACACCGTTCCCTCTACTTGGAAATGCTCTAACATTTAGATGTTAAATTTCTACTTTTATCCAATCCAGACACGAACGTCATTTTCTCAATATTCAATGGCGAATCTTTCGACTACATCGGGTCCAGTCGATTCGTGTACGACCTTGAAAATGGCGACTTCAGATTGAACGGGAATAAATTGTCTTTTGATCGCGTCAAAGCCGTCATTGAATTGGGTCAATTGGGCCAAGGAAATCTCTACGTTCACGCTAAAAATCACAAGAAATTCGAGCTCGTCACAGCACTGAAAAATGAGTTGCCCGCTGAAGTATTGGATGACAGCGTGCCTCCGGCGTCGGTGCAGAGTTTTTTGAAATCTAGGCGCAATATAACTACTGTGGTCATTGCGAATCACGGGAAGCAATTCGTCAATAAATATTATCAAAGTTTGTTCGATAACGGGGATGCCATTGGCTTCAAGTAATTTCTACTTAAAAATTTATCACGTTTTATTTAACTTGTTTTTAACCTTTTTTTTTTATTTGCAGAAGCAAAAAAATAAACGCCCTCGTCAAAAGTTTAGCCAATGTAGCTGTAAAACTTGGAAACGAGCTGTACAAGTCGACAATGAATTCTCCGGTTCCGTCAAATAGCACGTCAATACTGAACGATTTGATCCTGAATATTTTGTCGTGTTACTTGGAAAGTAGGGCATGTACGTTGTTTCGAGCTTCGACGCCGCCAGGAACGAAACCCAGCGACAGGCCTTTTCCTCTTTACGTCAGTGTCGCTAAAGTGAACAATTTAGGGACGATTTTTACGAGGCAGTTGTTCGCTTTTTTGACGGGGACGCCGATCCCTCAAATGAACTCGACCGAGTGTCACGATCGTCACTTGAATTGGATGGGAGGTTACAATTTTACAGGGCTTTGCGTCAATTCGACGGTTATATACAGCGAGGCTCTGAGTCCTGCTTTCATGATCGATGGTCAGTTGGTCATTTTAAAGGAATAGTAAATTATTTAGTAAATATTATCAAATATTATATAGTCAATATTATTTAGTAAGAAACTTTTTAAAAACTTTCAATTTTTATGAAAACAGTAATTATAAAATTTTTTTTATAAACTATACATTTCCAACTATTTGCAGATTATGACATGAAATCTGGGATGTACTCAACGTGGACAGAATCAGTGTGGTCAAATCTGAGTGTTAGAATGTTCCTCAAGTCTCCGCCTGCAATAGAATACATGGTTGCTATTTTGGGCAGTTCTGTTACTGTTTTCTCCTTCATTTTAGTCTGGTTCATCAACTCAAAAGCTGACATTTTGTTCGCTTCAAGGTAAGATCATTGTAAATGCACACGTGACTTTCAAAATACGTACATTATAATCATTTGATAAAATTTGTTGACTTATATGCTAAACGAAAATTGTAGAAAGTAATAAAAAAAAAAAATTATTTTAAGTATATGCATTTTTCAGTAGGACTGCTGACCTGTAAATTTGGAAGACACGACAAGTAACTAAAGACGATTCGAAAACATCAGTGTTAAGGTTTTTTTTATCTTGGAACGACTGAAATGTTTGTATATTATCAAATAATTTTTTTAGGTTTGTATGTTGAGAAATAGGATAAGTTGGATTTTCAAAACTCTTAACAATAAAAAATCTCTCTGTTCTCTCTTTTTTGATAGATAAAACATCGAGCACAATTTTTTATCGTATATAGTATGTTTTTAACAATAGTAGTATATTACGTAAAGTGCAAAAAAAAAACATTTTTTATTTGAATCCAAGTTAAAACCGATAAAAAGAAAAATAGATGGCATTTTCTTTAAAATTGTCTTTGAAATTAGAAAATGTATTGCCACTCAATTTTCATTTTCGTGTTCTTATTGAATTGAAAAAATATATTTTCATCCTGATACAATATCTGTTCCTTGTAAACATGCTGTTTTTTCCACCTAAAAGTCGTAGTTAATATTTTTAAAATCTTGTAAAGCAATTATAATTGTATGACTGTGATGAAATAAATGGTTATTTTCCAATTTTGGAAACTTGTAATTTTTTAATTCGGTCATGACCCCGTTCATTTGGATCAGTTGCTACGTAAAGCCCAGAAAACAGTAAAAAAGGATACCGTTGCATGTGCAATCTATAAAAAAAAACTATATTTTAAAATACTATATATAATATATTTAATATTGAATATATAGATAATTTAATATATATATATTAACAATCCGGTCGGATTTCGACGGTCGCATCGCAGAGGGTCGTAAAACGACAACGGGATACCCGAAACATCATTCGCGGTCATCTTCTGACTCGCAGTCCTATATGGCGTGCGAGTGAGACAAGCGACGCTGGCGCGTTCGGGTATCTTTCAAGCATGTATATTATATATGTATTTAATAATAATAATTTTTTGTAATCTATATAAAAAAGGATTTTTATACCTTCAAAAAATATTCCAGAGATAGAACGGCTCCACCAACTCCCTGAAATTCTATTGGGTATAAAAGTTGAGTTTGAATAATATGCAGATGTTTCCTCGAGATTTGAGTCCAATCATACCACGGTGTTTCATAACTGACGAAAATTTTTACAATGAAATCACGCAATGTGATTTAACTTATATCAGTGAAAATTCTTACCAGTTACAAAGAAGATATTCACTTCGAGATTTCATAAATTCAACCATTAAATTAATGAAAAAGGTTCCGCAGACTCCTACTATTATTATTTCGATAGACTCGAATAATTTACTGCGGTCGTCGTGATTAATTATAGAAACTGAAAATTTTTGATGGTATTAATTTTTTTTGGAGTATATTTTTATACTGTGTGGCTGGGGTTCTCACCGAATAGAGAGCACAAGCTGTCAACAGAATAAGCGTTGTCATGTCAATTGCAATTATTGGACGCACATAGTATTGAACTAGTTGCTTAAATCTTTAGTAAATGTTTTTGGTAAATTCATGATTTTTTTACTTTTTTAATTCGTTTCTGGGAAATTTTCAGGATACTCTCTAAATTTTTTCGAGTGAAATTTCAGTGAAAAAAAAAATAATGAAAAAATTTCAGAAATATGCATTTTATAAATTACACTTAGATTACTTTTGTAAATCTCATTTTTAATCTTCGTTGATTTCTAAAATTTTATGAAATTCGAAGATGTAAAAAATTGAAATTGTTGGATTTCGAAACGTTTTTCGAACTTTTTATGGATTTTCATTTTTTTTTTTTTTTTTTTGCTATAGATCATAATTCAAAAAATTGAAAAAAAATAAATAAAATCACTCGAAGGAATTTAGAGAGTAAATAATTAAGACTCTTCGTTCAAAAATTGCTCATTTTAGTATCCTGCTAACCTCAGCATTTTATTATGGAGCGCGGCATAGTGAAATAGATATCCATTGATTTTGTCGTCACAACTTGCCATTTGTTCTTCATTCAGTGTTGCGATATTCAGCTCTTTGGGAAAACGCAGCATTACCCACACAGGTATAAACGTCGCTATGTGTCTCATCCGATGCCTCTCCCCATTCATCCCAGTATAACTGCTCCGCCTCCGAGCGATTTAGAATAGAGTCAAAAATCTTATCTCTCCTTCAGGGGGTTTCCTCTAATCGGGCGGATCGCCAATTAGACAACAGGAAAGGAAAAAGGCCCGCATTTGAAACAACGGTCGAAAGAAAAATTCCGATTTTTTTTCTGTACCAGCATCAGCATATGAGTAAAACGTTTTGAGAAATAAGCAACTCAAATCAGTTCATTACTGTAGTTACTGAGTAAACGAAGTATCTTGCATGCAAAAAAATGGAATAAAATACGTCAGGCATTTATTGAAATATTTATTACTTCTAAGTTTTCTAAGCCTTATAAAAATACACAATAGTACAATTAAACTAGTACATAGAAATTTTTTTCACACCAAATCAATTTGTATAAGTAAAATGAAATAATTTGAAAAACCCAAAAAACTAATAAATGCTTGAATGATTTTTTATTTCAGACCCTATTTTTTTAATAATATTTTTGTTTGCATTTTTTCGTAATGAGCATCAGTGATTTCCATATTTGTGGCTGCCTGCCCTTTGGCTTTCAATTCGCTTTTCACAACACAAATAGCATTAAGTAA
>JAPYZL010199756.1:0-18452 GCA_030522825.1 Platygaster orseoliae | reverse complement strand
CTAGACTTGTTTTTATCTCTAAGATTTTCGGTTGCAGTTTTCAGAATTAGCAACCCAACTACAACTTTCAAGAGTTGTAACCTGCATGCCAGGGTGACAGAATCTAAAATTTATCGGAATGCTACAAATCTCACCATAGCCCTTGTGCAACGAGATTTATTCGGAGTTGCTGGAGACGGTTTTATCAATTCTTTGTAAAAGTTTGAATGTCACATTTTTTTTATACATTCTCAAATTATTTCAATTGCAAAAACATTAAGTACCGCGATTTTTGGCTTTTACCCTCCGCACCCCACCCCCCTCCTCAGGGTTGCCAGGTGGCGACTTTTGTCTCTTTCTAGCGTCGAACTAGACGTAAGCTTGTCCTTTTTTTCGGCGACTTTGACGTCATAATCTGGCCACCCTGCCTCCACTCTTCCTTTCGTGACACACTACCACGTTTTGTCATTCAACCACCCTCTCAAACCCCCCACGTGATTTCGACTCTAATAAAAACCTTATAAAATTTTTATAGTCACTTTATAAAAAGTTTTAAAAAAAAATGTTCTTTATCAAATTTGCTTTTTTTGCAGAAATTCTTATACGAAATTTTTTTAAAGTTTTGTTTGATAAAAAATTGACTAACCTAAATGTATATATATATTAAAGAAAATTACAAAAATTTACATTTTTCAATAACATTGGACTATTTGTTATAAACATATCAAACTTCATAAAAAATGCACGGAGCTGTAATATTTTTGTTTAATGTACAATTTCGTATGAAACTGTCTTTCTTTTTTATTAGATAAAATTTTTTTGTAAGGTTTGTATAAGGTCATTCTATGAGAAAATTTTTTTTATGAAAATTTTATTAAGTTGATTTTATAAAAAACACAAGTCTTACACAAATTTTGCCTTTTTTTATAAGAATCAAAATCACTAGGGTCTAGGTTTTGCATAACGCTAAAATGTTTATCCAACTCATTACGAACGGTAAAAGTAGGGCTCGGATATACACTCTTAATTTTACGTTCAGTGCTCAGGTACCTGAAGTTGGCACAGCAACTTGCTTCGAAAAAGATAAAAATGCGAAAAATGATTGCCCATCGTATGCCTACTTCTGCCCATGAAATAGATTTTTTGGACCACAATTTGTTTCAAAATAAACCAATTATAAATTTTCGCGAGCCAACGTCCATTAAAAAAGTTAAGTAATTAGAAATGCCAATACATCAGCAAAAAACTTCGAATCACACTATATACTAAATCTTTTAATGTTGATGAAAATAAAACAAATGAGAGATAACTAATTACGAGACAAATATACGAGGTTCATCATAAAACTTAAAAAAGTTTTTTTAAGTTTAATTATATTTTTTTCCTCAAATTTAGTGAATTGCACTTGT
This sequence comes from Platygaster orseoliae, assembly GCA_030522825.1. Classification (NCBI taxonomy): domain Eukaryota; kingdom Metazoa; phylum Arthropoda; class Insecta; order Hymenoptera; family Platygastridae; genus Platygaster; species Platygaster orseoliae. Next base: position 17,064 of record JAPYZL010199756.1, on the reverse strand, counting down.
AAAAATTCATAATTCAGGATATATGTAGTATAATAAAAATACTCGCTCACTTAATTGTTAATGCTTATTGCTTTTTTATATAGTTATTTACATCGCAGTTACAAGTTTCGAGATAGACGAATTAGTTGAGTTGGCAGTTATCGTTAATTATAAAAAACGTAATGCACATCTCAAAGAAAATAATTGGAATCGAGATTATAATTGCAAACATTTTTTGCGATTCGATTCATTGCACACTCCGACACACAAAATAAAAACATAATTACACTTGAACGATTATTATTGCAGCTGTTGAAAGCATAGTTAACTGACTGTATTAAGTGAATTTCATTTTATCCTACAAAAATTCATACCACTAATAAACGCTGCATTCACACGTACAGTTTTTTCGTAGTTACTGTATAATAACAATGTGTTTTCATTACGAACATTATTTACAACAGCTCCAAGTATTTGTATCATTAACCAAGTTACATATTTTTATTTAACATACACGAAGAGGAGATGATTGTCGCGATGACGGCGAAGAAAAATCTGAAAATTATTTGCACCTTCAGAATTTGTATTTTTTACGCACCTCGTGACATAATATACTATTGACATGGACTTGGTGAAAGTTTGAGGGAGAAAAAATTTTCTATTTTCAATTTATTGCTTTCTTTTTAATTCAATTTTGTTGTCGATTCGCTAAATGGAAAAACAGTTACCAGTAAATAGTCATTTTTTTCTATTTTTTTAACTGTTTTCAAATTTGTTATTTGCAGTCAACTTCCAGCTTTTGAATTCTCAATAATGTCTTTGAAACTTTTTCTTTTGAGTTTCTCGATATTCCATAGTAAAGTCACGATTAAAGAAATTTCATAAAACTTTCATAAAAAACAACGAAATTTTTATGAAAGTTCGAATAACTCGTAATTTCATGAAATATGAGCAGCTTATTTAAGAAAAAATTCTGCAAATGAGAGCTTAGCTAGTTTTTTTTAGCAATATCAAATGCAATTTGCCATTTTGTAATTGTTTAATTAATGTTTTCACGTACTCCGTTTCACGTACATTATGTCATAAATAATACACTTAAAAAATTCGTTTGAAAAATGATATCAAAAATATATCAAAAAATAATACTGATAGACATTATTAATTAAATATTAAAATATCAATAAATCAATACTACGAAAGTTGTAAATAAATTCTTGGTTATAATAAAAATATATTATATTAAAAATGAATTTAATATCATATCTGCTCCTATTTGCGGACTTTTTTCCCGTGTAACTTATTCATATTTGATAAAATTATAAGCCATCCGAATTTTCATACAAGTTTCCAAGAAATTTGATACAAGTTTAAATGTGCCATTAAAAGCAAACTAGAATGGATGCTGAATTCATATAGAAAATAAATTCTGCACATAGATAGGTTTCTGCATCAAAGAATTTTGGAAAAAAAAGATCGAGTGTCTAAAATACCCTGAATGTCATTGCTGCCCAATAAGACATTTTGCGCAACGTAACTCTATGACATGAAACAAAGTTGACGACAAGGTGCGTCCTCATTCATCTATGCTTTCGTCGACGTCAGTTTCACATGCGTGATCAATCGTTCGAATTTATCGCGCGGGCGAGTATTTTACGCAAAATACAAAAAATGAACATTTTTCGATGAAAACGACGTTTGCTGCACGTAGAAAAAAAGCGCTCCATTCAAGGTCAACCGAGGAGTTTTGTGAACTTGAGGTTAAGACCATGTGATTTACTATTTCAGTAGCGCCACGTGGTGCCGCTTTCCTCGGCCGTCTTGCCCCGCGACTTTTCCCTCAGCGAATACGAGGACGATGCTATCGTATGGTCCGGTGTATCGTGTACTCTGTAATATGGGGAAAAAATGCTTGGGTTCAGTCGATGCTTATCAAGTTGAAGAATTTCATGAGTTACTATTTCAATGAGCAATGAGACCGATGTTAGATGGCGGCCCGCGATGGTGGTGATGGTGATGCTTGTGACCGGGACCAGAATATCTACTTCCTGGTCGCGAATGGACTATGGCGTAATGATCGCTGTTGGTTGATATCGACCTTGTCGAGTTCATCGTCGAACCACCCGATGCGTAACCCGGTTTTCCGTTCAGGGAATATCTAAAATTTGATTTCAAAAATTTTGATCTCTTTGTGACGTGTTTTTATTTTCCTGATTTTCACGGCAAAGTACAAAGTCGGGAAAATGGATTCGAGATAACGGGTTTCGGGAAAGTTGCGTTCGGGAAACTGACCAAAAATGAGTTCTTATTGCCTCAGTTCTTTAATTGGATTCATCGGCGCGAGCGGTATTTCGATTCGTAGCCAGGTAACAACCGTTATGGAACGTGTATAAGTATATATGAAAGCATTTGGTGCCGAGCAACGTCCATTGAATTATACATATCGGTACAGAATGCGCCTTGGCTTTGGCGATCGGTACAGTTACTGAGATTTGAGCTCTTCTTCATTAATCGAACAATGCAGAACAATTATCACGCTCAATTATAAGACGTTATGAAACGAGCGTATCTCTTTTGAGGGAAATTTCCTTTGGTTTTGTAACTGTGAAGAATGAGCAAGTGTTCCAAATCGTTAGCCAAGTTATTTTAAAAAGTTTCCTTTTAAAAATTTTTTAAAAGGTCATCTTATAAGGGACTTCTAAAGTCTCTCCATAAGAAATATAATTCTTGCAATTTGAGAATTTTTATAATGATAGGAAATAAGTGAAACATTTTAAAGACTTAAATAATGATAGCGAAATAGAAATAATATATGAATATTAATCCTTATGGGAATAGTATTTATAACTTTTGGAATAGGAAAAATAAACAGGAAAATCATAAAAAATAATTAGAGATATAAAATAGGGAATAATAACAAGGAAATAAGGAAAATACTTTGAGTATTGAAATGATAAGCGAAATAGCTTGTTGGGGGCTCGCAGCAGGCACGCAAGTAGCCATATATGACCTCGCGACCCGGCACGCGTATAAGGCATCAGGTGTGCATGCACATATCGGTTACGAGCTGTGGCCGAAGGTCGCCTGCCAAGTAGGTTGAGGCGCGCAACTATCAATCTTCGGCTTCCTTTCTTGCTCGTCAAATCGCCCCATCGTTTATTTCACTCGTGGATTTGTTTACAACAAAGCAAAGATCACTCGTGATTCTCGACCTTCGACTCTTGGTTCACTCCTAATTTTTCATGAGAATGTAGGTTCCTCACTCATCAAAATAATAGATACTTGCATGTGGAATGGAGTCAATAATTGCAATAAATGGATTTCTTCCAACGACCAGGAATATTTATCATCGAACGTTTTTATTGAGTAAAATGACATTATGTCTTTCACTACGATATTCTGCTTATTTTTTCTCAATTCAATTTGATTCATTGTTAAAACCTTCTGATAAAAAAATACACAGCAAAACCTTCTTTCAGCAGATATTCCGAACTGTTAGTGATGTTGACGGTATGATTGTTGAAATTAATCCGTATTTCATCACTAGTCAGGCGCGTAGGCAGAGAAAGATTTTAAGAGTTCAAACCCTTCCCGATATAAGAGTGAAATTAATTATCATTTCATGTAAAAATAAAAAAAAGGAATTACGAACTCAAAAATAAATGAAAACATAACCAATAACAAAATAATGCGTCGACTTAATATTAATGATTTTTAAAAATTAAATAATCAATTAAAATTAGAATAAAAATTAGTTAAATTTATCAAAAGCGTACTTACTAAAATCTATAGGACATAACAAATGCTTTTCTGTTAGTCCTCAAATTTAAATTGAATCTTCTAATTTTTTTTGGATTTTAATTAAAATTTTAATTAAATTAAAATGGTAAATTTTCATATTTTCTCATTATATCAACAACCTAAAAAGTTGTCTGAAATTATGAATTTTCATACAGCTTTCTGAAATTCAATGCTTTGTGAATCAAAGTATTCCGAAATTTTCTTATTATTTTTATAGATTTTCAAGAAAATAATATCGAGACAGATTTTTTCATAAAACCTCTACCAAACACTTTTTCTGCCTACGTCCCTGTCACCAGTAACGATTCGATACAAATAACTCATTCTTATACGCCTGGCAAAAAGCGTTTCACACAAGGTTTTTCGTCCTCCGACGTTTTTTCCTTCGCTTCTTATGGCACACAATTTCCAAGTTTTTGAATCTTTTCTATGACATTCAAAGGTCAGAAAACGGTTGATTTATCAACTACTATTGCTTTAGAAAACTGTCACCATAAAAAAAAACAGCATCCTTAATTTTGTCTAAGGTCTTGCACGGTTTTCGCTCTTACGGTCAATATTACCATTTCTGAACCGTCTACACTAGAATTCACAAATTGATTTACTTACAGAATGTAACTTGACTTGAAATTAATTACACTTCTGAGAAGATATTGGAATTCATTAAAAGGAGGAATCAAAGTGGATGGGATTTCTTGTTTGAATTGAGATAAAAGAGAATAACCCTGATGAGGACTCCAAATAATGTAATTTAAAAGGAGAAAACTTGGTTCGATTATTGAATATTGGCTCCACATTGGATCGAGAAAAAAGTTATTATTACAGTATGTAAGTTTTCTTTTCGCTGAGACCGAGCTTTTTAGTCGGTACCAGAATCACGGATTGAACAAGTCACTATCGGAGTCACGAAAACCGTGATATCGTACCTGGATCCGTATTGAGATCCATGCCAGCTGCGATAAGGATCGTAATCCTCGATGATCGAGGGCTCCTTTTCAATGATCTCGGTCCTCGCGCAGCTGCAGGTCATCGCGGAGCACAGAAAGATGTTGATGATGAGCATAATGAGGAACAGGATACCGAGGGCTATCGCGAGCCACAGAAGCCACGCCGGGTGAACGCCACCTTCCTCGTATGCCAGGACGGCTGTAAAACGAAAAAACGTCAATTAACGTCATGCCATTCAGAGTCCCTCCTCGTCATGGCAATTAATGAAGCGCATTTTTCGCCACCGATTTTCTCCGACAAATCACTTCCTCGAAAGCAGCCCATCAAGGAAGGTCTCAATGAAAGGTTCTTGTGTTCTTTCGTCGTCGTCGTTCCAAGGGTTTTTTGTCTCTCCAATTTACCTCGCGGTACGTATATGTAACGTAATGCAATATCGAACTTGAATATCGCCTCGGGCGATTCAACTTACAAGGTGTCGAGCCCGGCTCGAGAACAAAGACGCTCGTTCCAGCTACGAGAATCGCTTCCTCCACGGCCAAGCTCGGATCCTCCAGCGACGTTCCTTTTGTGTCTTCCTCGCTGCCGCACGCGGGAGTGCCGCAACTTCCTAATTTTGCAAAGAGATGGTTTTTTTACAAATCGTTGAGACTGAAGGGAATAGACGTTTTTAGATTTTTGTCGAGGCCTTTTCGAAAGAATTTCAAGCAATTCATCTTGTGAATCACAATATTCCCACACTGAAAAACCAATTTCATTAGACTCTAACAAATTTTGTTTCATCAGTTTTGTAATATTTTACAAACTTTAATTTGAACCAATCAAATTGATTATTCAGTGCATGTTTATTTTGGTAAACAAAAGGCAGAAACGCAATTTCGTTTCAAGATTAATTTTCACATTCGTTTTTGCTCCTTTTTCCGAGGAGTTGGCGAGATTGACCCGCGGCTCATAGAACCTTAATGACCGCAAAAAACGTACCTTTGCAAATGGCTATGTCGCACTGAAAATGCACGTGGCGATTGTCGGCAAATTTGAACATGGAGTAAAGAATGGCGTCGGCGTAACCGGTGCCTTTGTCGTAAACGAATTTCGTCATCACGCGATTTACCGGGCACCTAAAAGAAGAATTTAGTTGCAGCGAAAAATTGTCAGACAATGATAATCTGTCTGGTTTAATGGGCGTTTGATCGTAAAAGAATAATTGCGTATTCAAGATATTTGACTGAAACCTCGCTTTTGATCCTGATCGAGCGGATTTCTCTCGGGAATATGAACAATGGCGCTCATTTGGTTGAGCTTTGACTGACAGTTGTTGAATGCGAACTGTTTGGCAACAGAAGAATGGAAAGTTTGCGGGATTTTTGAATCGATTGTGCGATTTTGAGAGTCGTGATGTTTTAGGAATATAGTCGAAAGTCATTGTGTTTTTTTAAGGATTTTTTTGATCTGGAATGTTTAAAGAAATTGATACAAAATTTTCATCGCCGAACACGGTCTAACAATTAAACAAACTTTTCATGTCAATTGTTGTCAATGATGATAATAAATTTGGTTTAAAACAAATGTTTGGCCATACCATGGCGCCATCTCTTAGAAACTCGCTACAATGCACATTTTCGACCAATCACAGCCCGCGAAGTCAAATCAAGATACACTTGTTAAACTCAACGCCAAAATCAGTCAAAAGTCGTGAACCGCCGCGCATCTCCTAATAAAGCTTGACGCTTATTGGGCAACTGCAGACAGCTGTAGAAAATAAGCGCGACTATTGGACAACGAAGAGACTCGGCTGCGCGGGCCTAATAACTCGAGAAAAGAACAGCGTGGAACTTTCTTGTCCTGCACTACCCGACAAGACAGTTCTACTGAACTGTTCGATTTACTATGATAGTACTCTCGAATTACGAAATTTGTAACTTGGAAGAATTTTTTAGGACTGAATATGTATAATAATATAAAAATTCAAGAAATATTAACTTGAAACCTTCAATATTATTTGAAATCAATCTTCATCGTTCCATTTCTCAAATTTAATTATAGTGTCACATTTTGTTACTTAAAAACCATCCAATTTGTAGTTTTATAATTAAAGCCTCCAAATTTCACTTAAAAAATCCAAATTTTTAACTTGACTTTACCAATGGAATTTTTAGAAATTCCATTCTCTACATATAACTTTATTTAATTTTCTTAGTCAAAGTCATATAGGTTCACCCTGATAAAGGGCCTTGAATTATCAGCCTCGGATTAAATTTGCCTTCCAACAGCCTTGCGAATTAGTCTCGTAAAATAGCGATCGAGAGGAGGAAGAATTTATCATAACATACGATTAGAAATGGAACATTTATTGAGCAAGCGAATCGGTAAAATGGCTGGGACGAATGGGAAAAAATGGTCGCTTGTCCGACAGCACAGGATAAAATATGCGAACCAGATAATTACATAAGTCGCGCGTGTCGGGCGAATTAAGTTTTAGTATGCAAATAAAGGATATATAATACAAGTCGAAAACGCACGTTATGAAATTCGATAGTTCAACTTTCCATTTAAAGCATGATTTTTGTTATAGAATTCACGTACTTAGCCACAGCTTGGCAAATCTGTAAATTATGTTACAGAGGCGTAGGCAGAAAAAATTTTCGGGAGGGGTCTTACAGAAAAATATATATTTCCTCAGGGATTTTATGAATTTAATTCTTTGATGATCTGGTAACGAGAGTACGATTTCCCATTTTTCATATTTCTTTAGCATTTATAAAACTCAAATAGTTTTTTGGTATTATTATTAGATTTCTATACAGCTGTCTAGAGTTGTCCTATGAATCTATGCTCTAAAATGTGACTATTTTTACAGATTTTTTGGAAAATGGTAACTACACAGATATTAAGCATTTAATAGATTTTTAGAAGGTTCGTATTACATGTTATTTATGAAATTATTATAAAATTTCTATGGATCGCTCTGTAGATTCGTAAAACTTGATACCTATAACATTGAAAATTCTTAGGATTTGGATGATTATATATAAAAGATATACAATAAGAAAAGATATAATAATAAGATATAAAAAACACAGAATTCTTTTGAAGCTAGAGTTATTGTCATATTTGAGGTCATAAAATTAAAAGTTCTAAAAATTGTTCAATTTTTAGAACTTATATAAGATTATTTTTAATGTTCTCTAGATTTCGGGAAGTATATTGTTGATAATTTCAATTCATTTTACTATTCATCGTTGTTATTATTATTCATGATGTTTTTTAATTTTGTATTTCCATTATTTATTATCATAACTTTTTCCCTACTCTAACAAAGAATAATAATAAATTTTTTTCAAATTTCGAGAGGGATTTTAATCTCTAAAACCTCTGCCTACATGTCTGTTATGTTATAAGACTTTTTTCTTTTTTATAGAACTTAAACTAGTTCTTAAAATTTTTTTCATTACGATTGTGTGGCATTTTCATTTCATCGTGGTATATTCTTGTTGTTCTTGAAGTTTGTCGAGTATTTTCTTGATTTCATGAGTTTAACTGATTTTTTAAATGTATTCGGTTTACGAATTGTGATTTGGCTATTCTTGCTTAATCGTGAATTAAAAAAAAATTCTTATTTATTTTCGATATGCAATTATTATATTACTTGACTGTGTAATTGTCATATGATTAAGAATGCTCATAACTTAAAAAATTTCTCTAGAACCGTATTAACAAAATTTTTTTTTTCAACTTTGTTTATAGTTTTTTCTAACTTTCTTTCTCTTTAACTAACTTTCAACGTCCTCAATGATTTCTCGAAATGATCGAATAAGCTGTAATGATTTCTTTGGAGTTAAGACTCCGTGTTTTCAATCTCGCTGCTTTACTCAGAATCGAAAATTTTTCATTTACCGCAATTTCCTTGCATGCAACTTTCTGCAATCACGCGTGATTTATACCGTCGGTATTATTACTTTTCAACTCGTGTTCAATTTGTAGCGATACCAATTATCCGCTTCACGAGTTCGCGTTGTTTCCAAATGATTTTACTGATTCCACGCGTGATCTCGTGCGAGATAATATTTCTTATTTCCATAAATTCTCAGGATGCGCCCAATTTATTATTTTACGCGTTTGTAAAGTACACGCTTTTTTACCAATGCGCTGCAATTTTTCACTCTCATTAATTATCATTACCGGTATCGCGTATTTAACACGGTTTTACTACGTAACGGTCTCCGTGATATGACAAATAAAACACGGTTATTATTTATCCAAAAGAGGATAATTTAATGAAATAACGTAAAATGTGGAATAGGAAAAGATGGACAATCATGTATATATTTAACAATTTTTAAAAATTGTTCATAACAAAATTCAAGTTTGAAAACGAGTAAATTGCAAATTTATTGCGATTAAATGCAATGAACTATGCAAATTCGACTTAATTCAAATGGAAAAAACACTTTCCTGTTCGTTACGTGCAATTTTGATAAAAATTTGAACTTGGCGTCGGACAGGTCTACGCATTCGAAAATTTCAGCGTTGCGTCAAGTCGAAAAAAATGTGTAGCGATTTGCAATCAATATTCTAGTCAGGCGTTCCGGTTCTGTTATCGTTGGGGCATAAACAGTAAATGGTGCTTTCGAAACCGAGGCTCTTGCGCGGTATTTCAAGGGTGGGGCTCAGCCACGCGTTGACACTCGAATATGTACGGATCATCATCGACATGTACATGCATACTATGCACCGCACCTAATGATGATCAACGAGCAAAGATTCCAATGAAGAGACAATGAACGTTCCTTCTCAATCGGAGGAAGGTGTATTTTTCTATACAACTTATGATAATCTTGGGAAAGCATTGAGTGGAATGCACTGAAAAGTTCGCATTTGATTATAAAAGGTGTTGAATGCAATATTGAGAAGAAAAGATGATGAAAGTCATCAGGTGTGTAGAAACTACTGTAGAAATGTTTCTGTCAAAGGTTAAAACGTCGGAATATTTTTGATTACAAATTTAATGACAATAATTTAACTTCTTACGAAAAATATTAATGAATAAGACCAGACGAGTAGGCAGAAGGGGTTGTTTTGATGGTTCAAATTCCTACCGACATTTTAGTGAAATTAATTATTATTTCATGTAAAAGTGTAAAAATAGGGATAATAAACTGAAGAATCAATGAAAATACAAACAATAACAAAATATTAAATTGATTTAATAATAATGATTTTTAAAAATAAAGTAATGAGTTTATATAAGAATAAAAAAATAATGAAAATAGGTGAACTTACCAAAAACAAATGGTTTTCTGTAAGTTCTCAAATTTAAATAGAATTCAGGATTCTTAATTACACTCACTTAAAAATAACAGCGATAATGGCTTCAAAAGAATTATAAGTATAATTGCTTGTCTAGGATAACGTAGAGGAGAACATTCGGGAAAATGTTTTGACTCAGTAATTAATAAAAAAAAAAACTAGAATTTATCAAAATGTTCAACATCTAAGAAATTTTTAACTCTGGAGCATCGACTTCTATAAATTTAGACGGAAATTCATAAACGTACCAAAAAATATTTCAAATTATAAACAAACTCTGAAGAAATACTAAAAGTATTAAAATTCTATGGAAGAACTGTTTTCTGAAAAATTTGAACAAATACGTACGATTTATAAAACTTGGAATTCTAGACCATCGAATTCTAAAAAAACGTCTATGAAATCTTATAAAATCTTATAAACACTTTAAAAAGTACAAAAACATAACAAATCTATAAGGTATTAAAAGTTTCCTAGATACAATATTTTCCCAGATATCTCAAAAACACTATGAATTTATTATAATTAGAGTTCTTGAGCATCGAATCCTAGAAATCTGTATAGTAACTTACGAATAAATAAAAAATCTATAAAAATACTGAAAACTCGAACTGTCGTGAATTTTAATACTTTTACTAAAAGTAAAAAATACCGAAAAATATTGCAAAATCGTATGAATAACATAAAATTACGCAAATTTCAGAAATTCCCAAAATACTTGAAAAATATATTTTTTGGGTATTTTATAATTTACGAACTTTGACGATCTTGTTTTGCTAATAGAATGTTTGAATTTTACGAATTTCGGAGTTTCAAAGTTACATAAATTTTGCAGTCAAGAGTCTAACATTTTTCATCCACGTATTTAATATAATAGAACTCGATTTTTGTGATTTTTAAGTACCTGAGTTTAGAATTCCGTCTTTTTAAAATACTTTTAGTACTTTTAATATTACTTTTTTATTCATACAACTTGAAGTGTTTTCTGATATTAAGAAATTTGTATAATTTTTCGAAATTTGATGTTCTAGAAATAAAAGTGTCCACAAATTAATTTTCAATATTTTAAAGATTTTAAAAAAAGAATATTGACAAATTTTTAAAAAACTCCTCCTGAACATTTTTTCTGCCTGAAAAATTTTTTTCGAAAAAAATTTGTTTCAAAATTTTTCGATATGAATTAAAAAACCTTTGAATCTCATTACTGTTTAAAATATGCATGGTAGTGTTTTCCTTTTTTTGAAAAAAAAAAACTTTAAAAACCTAAAAAAACAGAAAACCTAAATAAATTCGATAACTTATTTCAAAATTTGAAAATCAATGAAAATTTTGTAAAAAATATATGCCAATATCAATATTTCCTTACCCTTTATCATCAATGAGTTGTGCGCTGCTGTTGATTTTATCGAAGGCGAAGCAATTCTTGACTTTTATTCCGTACATACCTGAAACAAAGGAAAAAAAGCTGAAAAAATTGGGGCTTGTAACAAAGTGTCGGGCGAGTAAAAAGACTTGGCCCTGGCTGAGAATTAATAGCTCTTAGTGAGTGCAATATGCGTCCCGATGCATGATAAGAAAAACTTTCGTACCACACTGAGCTTTATTCCAGATACCGTTTAGATATTTGATAAATGTACCGTTATTTAGAAACGTGTTATCATATCACTCAGTGAAATTTAAACAAAAACTTTCCCATGAAATTTGAAATTTAAAAGTTTTTTTAAATCTATGATTTTTCAGAAATCTGACAAGAAAGAATAGTCGATTCCTTGAAAATGACTATTGTAGAAGTCACTGCCACAATGACTATTCAAAATAGTCAATTTTTGACCAACTTAAACTGAGAAAGTGGTTTTTCACAGATTTAAAAAAAGAGGAGAAGGTAGTTTGTATCATTTGCAATACAGTGAAAAAGAAAACTGTCAGGTTGCCAACCTACGCCCCTGTCCAAGGCGAATCTGTTAGGGCCGACGCAGTCTTGAGATAAGCGGGCCCCGCGAATAAATCTCGGTCTGGGGCATTCAGCGGTGTTCAAGCGAGTGCATTCTGCAGAAACAGATCTAGCTTACCATCTGGCCGCGAAATCTCGGCCCTCAGTGTGTAGTTATGGCCCTCGATAACTTCCTGCACACGCCTGCCTCCGTCCAGTAGCCTTAAGGACACCAGGGACGTCTGATTGCTGCGAATGAACAAAGAGTCGAATCAACAAACGCGAAGGATATCGACATTCTCGCGCTTCAATTTCACTCTTTTTCCCTGCATCAACTAATTTCATCCTGGGATCTTCCTTGCGCATCATGGCATACTTTTGCCAATCGAAATTCTCCGGATCGCCACACGAAAAAAAAAGGATTTGTTGTAGCAGCAAAAAGGTACGCTGTTTCAACACAATGCGACTTGACAAATAAACGAACTTTTGCCAATTTGACATTTTTACAGTTTGCCAACAAACTTTTGTAAAGATTGCTTTTGAAACAGTCTATTACCCATAAACAGCACTCTTTGGAAGATTATTACAAGATATTTACATAAGAATCTTGATAAGTAGTCCTACGAGAATCGAAGTTAATAGGGATATAACGGTCGTAAATATAGTGTGAACCTCTACATTACTTGGAGAAAATTTGTATCACATGCACAAGCAATTAGCTATTGACGGGAGCTACTTTGCTTTGATTCACGCGTAAAGTAGATCCCCAGAAGACCCAGATTTGATGTATCAGGCAAGTTCATCACCGGCTAACTGTACGCTCGCTAGATTAAAAACTCGATCACGCCACTACATGGGATTGGCCTGACACAGATCATTATTTAATTCCCCTCCTATCACCTCCTCCCCGGGTTTGATTAGAATTCCAATTAAAATCGAGGATTCGCAATTGATCGAGTGATTTTGCATCGTGCAGCGGTTTCTGACAGTCTGCTGACTTCACGATGAATTATTGACTACTTGGTGAACTTGGTATGATTCGTTTAGTGAAAAAGATTTTAGTAAGAAATCGTTGTTATAATGAATTATTTGATAAGCAGAAATTTAAGCTATGAAATACTCCTTTTTTCACAAAAGAACTGGAACATTTTAACTAATGTCGAAACAGTTTGAAAATTACTGAAGAAACATGAAGTGATGAACGTGTACAACTAAAACTTTAGATATGATAACCTAATAATTAATTATTGCAACCTAAGTATCTATCATAAAAATTGAGCGTTAGTTGCTATAACAGAAGTTTTGGTTATCATAACCAAAGTTCTGGCTGCATTACCCAAAACTTTGGTGGGTCCATATTTTACTAAATCAATAGTTGCTGTAACCAAACCATAAGTTATTCGAATTTTCACACAAGTTTCATAGTTTTCAGTGACTTTCCTAGGGAAGTGTTACATCAGTTTATTTTCCGTGAACCGTAAAGATCCTAGACAAGAAATACAAAAGTTGCAATCAACATCGGACAATAAAATCGTCGCCACAATTTCCAGGGCCGTTGAATAACAGTATACGTGCGTTAGATATGGAAAGACGAGCATAGCAAAAGTTCCCATCGAATATGAAATGAGACTCAGTTGGCTTCAAGAGCCGCTTATTCATAAATGCAGAGCAGAATCGCGAGGCGTTGCAGCCCAACGCAGAACAACCTCTCTATAGCAAGCGATGCGTAAACCACCGTGAAAAAGTAGCCAACGCGTGGTGGTACATCGCATACCGCGCGTTCGAATCACCAATTTCGAACCCCGAGCTTCCTGAATCATCTGGACGACTGGCGTATCCGGAAAATATGTGGGAACTCGAGGCAAATTATTCTCGTGCGAGTACAGCTTACCGAGAACCCAAGCATCCTTAGTCATTTCGACGAATGGGAGGAAAGACCGATGCATCACGGATAAAAGAACAAAGTTGTCACAGGCATGTTATTAAATAGTTACAGTACGAACATGCTTTGCGAATTTATAGATCGTAGGTAGAAAAGCATGCACATTAGAGAAGTGTCATAGAGAAGAAAGATGTATGGCAGGTGTGACTTAGTTTTGAGTAAGTCTCACTGATTTTATTTTCCGAACGAAAGTGGAGTTAAGTACTTAAAAGTTAAGTTAAATAATAATTAGTTTGCCTACACGCCTGCTTCTACCGATTCGTGAAACCCTTTGGTGGGCTTTCAAGCCGATAAAATCTGTATCGAGTCCATCAACCTACTTGGCATTCTTGAATCCCGGCTTGCCGCAGGTGATAATGTAGAACTTGTCGTCCACCAACTCCAAGGTCTTGTGCATTCTCACGGCTATCGGCACCGAGCGCTCCTCCGTTTTCTTCAATGAATGCAAAAATATCGATTATTAAAATGTTTCCGATAAATTGCCGGGCATTTTTGCGCCCGTTAAGTGGACTCTCGGACAGTGTCCTGCACGGCCCTCGCCATAACCGCGGTTGGCAACGGCCAGCTCTTGGTCGTTACTTTGCGCCAAAGCAATTAACGATTAATTGACGATTTAAATAGATAGGACAATCATGTCGCCATTAGTTTTCGCTGTTATTACGAACCGCCTAAATGCGACCATTACTAAGAGAATGGCAAGTGGAATTCGTACGCGCTTTTGTGTTACTATTGAAATGGATTGAGACAATCTTCTTTTGTTTCGTTTATAAGGGGATTCGCGAGATTCCCCAGTCGATTAGCTTTTAAGGATAAGAGAAACTTGGGGGAGATTTTTTCGCAATAGAGCTGATTTTTTTGTAGTCGAGGAAGCTACCATGAATTATGTCATAGGGCTTTTTATACCCCATATTCTTTCTTCCTCTATGTTATGTCATTGAGTGAGCTAGGGATGGGAAAAGTATCAGTAAGAAGAAATTTTTGAATAAATCCTCAACAATATAACTATCCAATTAATAAGAAAAAATACAAATGATCGTAACAGAAAAATTTCATCCTAAGGGGCTGTTCACATATTACGTCATCACTTTTAGGGGGGAGAGGAGGTATTGGGTTTGATGACGGATATTGACGTTCGGGGGGTCCAAAGATGATGACGTGATCATAAAAATAGAACTTTTTATCAAAACGTTTAGGACACTTTTTTCAAATTCAGCGTCAGTAGTTTTGATTTGATGACGTCAGCACTAGGGGGGGGGGTTACGGAATGGTGATGGTTGATGACGTGGGGGAGGAGGGGATCAAAAATAGGTAAAAAATTGATGACGTAATATGTGGACAGCCCCTAATGAATAACCATGTCCGAATTATACGATTCCAATATTCGAAATTGTAATGGCCACTTGAAAATGTAATTACAGGGGTATATGAAGTGAGAACATTTGAAATGGCTTCTTGCAAGGTTTAATCAAGTCATATGGAGCTAGATAAGAATCGGAATATGCAGGAGGAGTCGCACTGTACGTACATTATTGATGAGCACGCCGCAGTATTCAGGCGCGTCGCGGGGGGCGAACAAGTTGATGTCGAGGGTAACGTGATTGGAGCCGTTACCCGGTGACATGCACTGGGACGTTCTATAATCTCGCGCGTGGACGGCGCCCGAGAAGCTCTGGTTCAGGTTAACGCGGATGGTCATGTACCCTGACTTGCACGTCGCCGTCACCGTCGGCTGAAACTCCGTGTCCAGTAGCTGCCCACTAGCCTATAACACATTTATAAGCAATTTATTTTTTAACGCCTTTATGTACATTTATGTATTTTAAGTATGTTTGAATTTAAATGTACTATAAATAATCCAAGTATAGTAATAATTTTTATTTTATTGATTTTCTAAATAATTAATAATCAATTCTTCAAATAGTAATAATAATAACTTTTGAAATAATTTTATTTGAATTTAATTAAATATTTATTGTACTGTCATACGTAATAAACTAGCTGTCTTCGCAAACTTCGCTAAATGAAATTGAATATTTACAAATTAATGATTGAAAAATAATTAAAATTTTTAGTTCTTATGCGAAGAAATTCGGTAAATAGTCTATTAAATTTCTGATTATTCATTATTTATTAACACTATGTGTTTACAATATTGTCATTATTATTGTCGTAATGGCAAAATTGTCTATATCCCTGGTAGAAGTGTATCCGACGTTTTAACGTCGGATACGCGTCGGGTTGGTGTCGGGTAAGCGTCGGGTAGTTTTTAATAGGTGATTATTAATAGAAAAAAAGGAAATGCGTGATTAAACTATATCACTCTAATAGTTTCAAGCCTTAATTAAATATTAGTAGTAGAATTAGCAACGTTAAGTGGTTTGAATATCAATAAATCCTAAATTTTGTTGGATATTTGGAACCAAGAAATAAAAGTGAAAGGCAGAGCCGTCTTTTCGCTCTTTTTTGTTTCCTCGCAGTCAAATACACAGGAATGTTTCACAAGGTTGTGTAGAGCCCATTTAGAATTAGAGTTCAGTAGGGTCCCCCGTGGAGCGCATAATCTTGAAAAATAGTGATCGTGTTCAAATCCGAAATAATGGTTTTTTTCGGTACTCGCTGATTTTTCCGGATGTACAAGATTCTGCAGATTTTTTCTAAATAA
Source organism: Platygaster orseoliae (assembly GCA_030522825.1). Classification (NCBI taxonomy): domain Eukaryota; kingdom Metazoa; phylum Arthropoda; class Insecta; order Hymenoptera; family Platygastridae; genus Platygaster; species Platygaster orseoliae. The sequence continues at coordinate 501 of JAPYZL010199756.1, read as the reverse complement.
TTTATTAAATAAAATATGTATTCCTTAAATAAAATAAAATTTATAATGAATTAATTTAGAAAATTTTTTTTTAATTTTATTCAAATATTAGAGTTTATATAGTTGCAACTAAACTCCAATATTAACTAAACTCCAATATTTGAATTTTTTATTCGTATACTTAATTATTTATTTATACATACATGCATATTAGGGTGGTCCTTAAAATGGCTTTGGTCGAATATTGACCGCTACGCCCCCTAAAGTGGCTCCAAATAAAAAAAAAATCTCCAAATTTTATCAAATTTTTAATCAAACGTTAACCTGTGCCACCAGAGCCCTCCTTTTTCCCATTTAAATAACGTGGGGTTTTGTCTCCCTCAAAGTCTATAATTTTTTTTTAACACAAAAGACGGCCTAAAAATAAGCTTGAGACGTTAGATTGTTCCTAAGTGCTGCTGTAAGCTGTACAAAAAATATTACAGTCTAATACCAACGTACATCATGTAGGCTGCACCGAGC
>JAPYZL010199750.1:0-10539 GCA_030522825.1 Platygaster orseoliae | reverse complement strand
CCCAGGGTTTTTGTTGATATTTCCCGCTGATTTCCGAGTACCCCAAAAAGGGGCTTTTGTTACCGCATTCCATAGAAATAAAGTGGCCTTTTTTACGGTTGCTTGGGAAAAAAATAGTTCATTACGTCATAAATAATACGTTTAAATTATGATATAAAATATTTTCAAGTACATTAAAAGTTAATCGTGATCAGAATTAGTATGAATAACTGTCCATATTGACATGAATGTTATTATTATTTATATAAATAAATTTATATGAAAGTTATTTATAAATTTGTGATGTTAATTAGTATAATTATAATTTAAAATTAATACATGCACTTGAAAAAATGGTACATCATGTTATGAATAATGCGCTTGAAAAATTATAATAAAAAAAGAACAGTGATAAAAATACGCATAAATCGATGGTAATGCTAGTGTGAATATTATTATTATTAATAATAAAAAAAATTATGACAGTTATTAATTATCAATGAATGAACATAATAATATAAACAAAGTGGTGTAATTAAAATTTCTAATAAATTCTTGATGTTCATAAAAATTACTATTGTTAAAAAATGACACCACATCATATGCTAAAAAATAGTACATCATGTCATAAATAATACGCTTAAAAAATTATATTCTAATTTATTCAACAATTACTAGTGTTAAAAATGATAATAAATTAATGTTTGTATTCATATAAATATAATTATTATTATAAAATAATAAACATTAATTTATTATTGACAGGAACGAATTTTTGAATACGGTGCTATAAAGCAGTGGTATCAATAGAACTTATTGATATTTACTGATATACATCAGTAAGAAACCTCAAGTTACTGATAATTATCAGTAAGGATATTTATTTATATATCCCATCCCTATTATTTTGGAATGTCAACAAAATAACGTATGGTATTGAAGCAATGTTCATTTCATCCAATAAAGGATCACCTAAAAGAACCCTCATATTTAAATCACTTTCATCAAGAAATTGAAGTGTGAAAGCCTGATGTTTGCTCGAAAATTGCGCACGAGCACTGGCAAAGATCAGAGGAAAAGAGATGTGCGGCTCAATGTTAACGAGAAAGCCTCGAGGTAATTGCGCTCTCTTTGTGCGGCCTTTTTCCAGGGATGGCAAAAATACCCCCACTCCCCCCCCCTCGCGGTTTCAGAGGGGGGGAGGGGGTCGAAGACCACGCGGAATTCGCGCAATCGGGATTCTTCAAGATTAATAATGTGCCGTTGTTGTAATTAGTTTCTCCAAGTATTTTCGGGTAAAACAAAGGCCCCAAGAATGCCGGAAATATTTGTGACTCTGGAATCGACGCCACCATGTAACTTCGCTCCTTTCCAATTGAGTTTGCAACCTTAATGAAATTACTCTCTCCTCCATGCGGAATAATTATAGAAAATAGATCACTTTGATCGCAAATATAGTTTAGCGAAGATTAATGCAATTGTTTAGATCAGAACTTGTAACAAGGTTTTCGATACTGTCGATCACATAATTGCTACGAGTCGTCCGCTATTCCATGAAAGCTAGAGACTGTTCTTCAAGTATGCAAAAATTTTTTGAACATAGTAAGGTTCAATGCTTTTTACAAAAAACCAATTTTTCGTGAATTACATTATTTTTGAAAATGATAAAATTTCAAGGAAATTATTCAAAGCTTTGTTCTATAATAAATAATAAATTATAAATAAGAAAAAATTTATTTTCCATAATGATGAAAAATTTCAGAAACGTCAAAAATCTGAAACAATGTTTTACTACTGTTTAAAAGAATTTTTTCCAATCATTAAGTTTATGAAGGATTTGCACTAACAAAATATTGTTAGAATTTAAATTACAATGCTGCTATGTTCAAGTTGTTAGGAACTCAATTTTTTATATATTATAAAAATACATTTGTGAAAACATTTACTGTAATCTTTTTCTTTTGTTTTGTTTCTTTTTGTTAGACACATTTTGGCTTTTTTTAATAGAATTTTTTTTCTCTGACAGTTCTTTTATTACGGTAGATAGTACCTTTTTATGCTCTCGATAATTTTTTTTATTGACACCGAACAAAAAAAAAAAAATGCATAAAGTGAGAAACACAAAGATGCGATGAAAAGCTGAAACAACGCATAACCTCCGGTAAACAATATATTTATAAACCATTAATCAATATTATTATGCATGAAATATATACATAAACATAACATAATGTAATACACATTGATATCGAAAGACTTTTTCACGGCAGTGTTCAGAATGACTGATTCCTAAAAATGGTAGTATTCACGATTTGACTTGGATTCTTTTTCAAGCATCATTTTGCAAGCTTCAGTATAGCGAGCTTTGATTGTAAAAATGCCGCCTTTGAATCGCACTGTACGTGCATCTCGTGTTCTCATTAATGTAACGAGCATAATTATCAGATCATCTCTAGGAAAGATACATCACGGCCGTACTTGGTTTCATCTCTAATCATGTGCATTTCTGCAAAAGCTCGATTCAATCTCACTGAAAATCGTTCCAATGCAATTTACACGAGTAAATTTCCGCGAAATCATTTCCATGCAGATTTTATTCGAAAATTCAGCAACGTCCCTTAGAATTCATCAATTTTCAAGAGTTATTTTATTTTTCAAATTTTCAAATTTTGTATTGATTTGAAAAAATCAAGTACGTAGAATTAATCAATTTTCGATATTTTTTGGGATACGGATATAATAATTGCTAAATCAATTTATTTTTGATACGAAATTTGAGCAGTCATGTGAAATTTCCTCAATTAGTTTCGATTTCGTACGAAAAAATAACTAATAAAAATCATGAGTTTTCAAGTTTTCCATATTACAATCAAAGCTTTTCGGAAATGCAATAAATAATAATAATTGCTACTTTAATATATTTTTGATACAAATTTTGATTGGTCATGCGAAATTTTTTCAAAAAATTTTAATTCTTGATGAAAAAATAACTCATAAAAATAATGAATTTTCAAACTCTCTGTATTACAATCACAACTTTTCGAAAATGCAATAAACAATAATAATCGGTTAATCAATATATTTTTGATACGAAATTTGCGAAAACATGCAAAATTTTCTCAACTAATTTTGATTCTTTATGAAAAAAAAAACAAATAAAAATAATGAATTTTTAAGTTTTCCATATTACAATGATAACTTTTCGAAAATGTAATAAACTATAATAATCAGTAAATCAATCGATTTTCGATACGAAATTTGAGCAGTTATGCGAAATTTCTTCAAAAAATTTCGAGTTTGCATGAAAAAATAACTGATAAAAATCATGAATTTTAAGGTTCTTTATATTACAATCATAGCTTTACGGATTTACAGTAAAAAATAATAATCAGTACATTAATGTATTTTTGATACGAAATTTGAGCATTCATGCGAAATTTCCTCACCAATTTTTATTCTTAATGAAAAAATAACTAATAAAAATCATAAACTTTTTAATTCTCTATATTACAATCATAGCTTTACGAAAATACCGTAAATTACAATACACTCGTACTCCAATTTTACGATGTATCCGATTTTACGATGCCCGGAACTCCAATTTTACGATGCCCCCTTATCCCCACTTTTTACACTGAGAACGCACGCACTCTCTGATTCTGCGTTCGTATGATAATCATGGACAGAGCGCGCACTATAAAAGAGACACGATGGTGGGACCGTGGGAGCCCCACGCAACATCGTAAAATTGGAGTAGTCGATGCCTCGAACCCATCGTAAAATTGGAATACGAGTGTAATTGCTAATTCAATATATTTTCTCAATAAGTTTTGATCGTTTATACGAATTTTCCTCAACAAATTTTTATTCCTAATAAAAAAAAACTGACAAAAATCAAAAACTTTTAAGTTTTCTGTATTAAAATCATATCTTTTCGGAAATACAGTAAATAATAATAATTTTAATTTACTATGTTTTTTTATACAAAATTTCAATAATCATGCAAACTTTCCTCAACGAATTTTGATTCTTTATGAAAAAATAACTGATAAAAATCATGAATTCTCCAGTACTTTTTATTACCATCATAGCTTTTCGGAAATGCAATAAATAATAATAATTGATAATTCAATATCTTTCTGATACAAATTGTGATCGGTCATGCAAAATTTTCTGAACAAATTTTGATTTTTGATGAAAAAATAACTGATGAAAATCATGAATGTTCGAATTCTCCATATTACAATCATAGCTTTTCGTAAATGCAGCGAACAATTATAATTGGTAAATCATTCAGGCGAAATTTCCTTAACAAATTTCGATTCTCGACGGAAAAATTTCATATTTCTTATTGTTTCCCTTCTTTTTTCTATAGGGATTGAGATATCGACTCGGGAAAATTAACACACGTTATTCATCAGGTTCCTTGAAAATTGAAAGCATGCACGATTCGGAATTCATAAACGAGAACGTTTATTGGACTGGAAGACCGTGGCCGCGACGGCGTGAAATTTTGACTGCAAGTACAGGCTATAGCCGATATGTATGGGGAAGTCGATTTGAATTCGATTTGAATTTTGAGTGTCCGCGCGCGCCCGTGTGATTTTGCGGGATGTATTTTCGCGAGTGGACCGTCAAATAGGGACGCGTAATGCGGTTGTGTGCTCTGTGCCGTTCATTCGCCAAGCAGCGCGTAACGAATTTCCCCTGTAATTGCATACATTATTGCGACCGAAGATTGCAAAGCGCAATTGATTTTTCGGCGTTTAAAGCTTTTAAATGCATGATATACTAATTCCATATGAAAATAGATGTGAATTAGGAGAATCCGAATCGATTTTCGGAAATGGGCTTGAAGATAACGAATTTTCATGGACTTTGAATAAGTATGAATATTGTGTATTTCAATTTATCTTGATTTATTAACATCCATATTTGTTCATATTCAAATATAAACATAATTTATGTTAAAAGTGCCACAAGGTTCTCACCTTAATCTAATATTGTTTATACTTTATATTATTCCTGAATATGCGTCACTATACAAGCCTGAACATGTATAAATTTCGTATTGAAGGTATAATATTTCAATATCTTTCGTGGATTTTCAATTTAATTATTAAATTAAAAATCCACCAATAATATTAGAATTAATTTTTAAAATTTGTTGTATTAAGAAAATTAAACATGTATAAATTCTAGCTTTTATATTTACGAAAAAAGTTTATGTTTTTCGAATTTCAGAAAGGGTCTCCGCCCCAAAATCCGCCTCTGCATTTCCCCTTGTCCTGCAGTAACTGAAAATCAGAGGAAGCTTTGTGTTTCAGATTTACGTCGAGTAATCTAGCCTACATCACGTTTCATGAAAATTTCATAGGCCCGCGTCACCTCGGGGGATCCGGTAATTAAGTTTCCTTCGGTAATTCCTCAATCTTTCACAGAATTAATTACAAAAACTCATTAGTCCGAGGGATCATCTCTGCCCGACGCGTTAAGTGGCTTAAACAAAATTGGACGCCGCGCAACGGTATATTTTTAATCTTTCGATTTTTCGACGTTTTTCCCCCTAACTGCGTGACTTTCCGGCTTTTTATTTATATCCCGTTACTCGTATTTCCGGCATCAAAGAGAAAATCACGTAAACGCTTTTTACCCCTCGACAACCAGTCGCGATTTTTTTGTACGCTTATTTTTCGTAGCTTTGGAAATTTTCCGGCTTGCATCTCGTCGCTTTGATACAGTCACTATTATTGGTAAACGTGTCAAAAACACTTCAAATTTACTGGAAAAACCATCATTTTCGATTACGAAAATTAAATTAACACTTATAGTGAATGAGTTTAAAAGCTGCCAAGATGATGAGGGAAATAAAATATCTCATTAGGTCTCGGTTCTTCAGACGAGAGAAAATTTTAAGAAATAACGGATTATTGCAGGAAAGGTAATTGAAAGCGACATTTTTATTGAAATTATCGACTTTCTATCAAAGACTGCGATAAATTGTATTTTCTTGTGAATTAAAACGAGGTACACTACCGTGTAAAAAAATAAGGACATTATCAAAAAAATTATCCATTTTTTGAGTTTGTGATTGTTCTTTATTGTGTTTAACAGAATTAAATGTTAAAATTTTGTAAAAAAAATACAAAATTAATTTTTTTATTATGATTAATATACATTTGCATGAAATTAGCTAATTATCATAAGTCAAAATAATGGAAATATGAAGGAACAAAAATTCTAATTTTTGAGTAGCATTATTTTTGCGTTATGAAATTGATAAATTTATATTTTTTCAATTAATCATTATTATTTTTATATTTATTTAATTGATTTTCATAATAAATTTCAATAAATAAGCGCATTTATTATTCGGTAATTTTTAATATTTTCATACAAAATCTGCATGTAACAAACACAAATCATAACAAAATAGTCAATTTTGTATTTAATACACAAGATTTAATTTTTAAATCCTGTTGAACACAATAAAAAACAATCAAAAACCCAAAAAATATATTTTTTCGATGATGTCCTTAAACTTTTGCACGGTAGTGTAAATTCCATAAAGAACTTTATGACGGTACTGAATAACAAAAATCAACTTTATGAAGGTACATCGAATAATAAGAATTTAAAAATGTTAAAAAATACTAAAAATTGCCAGGTCTCATCACAAGCTTTTACAAATACTACTAAACTAGGAGAATTGACGGTGTTAGAAGAAAAATACAAAACATCCAAGTTTTTTAAATGATGTTTCAAAAAATCATCAATTGTTTTCTGAGTTCGTTAATAAAAGTTTGAAAATTATTTCTCTTACCTTTAAATTGTTCATGTATTTTCATTAATTTATAATAACTCCTGTATGAGAAACAATTTTCTAAAATTATTGACTTTTCTACTACTATATTGCATTATTGACTAATATAAATAATGGTACATAGTATGTTGCTCTGAAGTGCTCAAGAGTTACAAATTTTGTTTAATAATCGGTAATGCTCATTATTTCGCGTAGTATTCAGTAGTGATTGATAGTGCTTTATGATTTTTCATCTGATTCATAATTTATTCGTCTAATAATGGTAGATAAATATCTCTGTAACATACATTTTAACATAATGTATTTCAACTATGATTTATTTGAATCACTTGTCTATTTCAATTATTTTTCCTCGCTTATGTAAAACGTTTACTAATTTTCACCTTCACATTATTTTAATTTATATATTTATTTTTTTATATTTATTTTCCATTTGGTATTTATGATTTACAAATAATTTTCAATACGTTCTTATAGTACCCGTGTCGAAAAACACTTTTCAACACTATCAACACTACTCAACACTACTAACAAACCACTTTTCAACACTATTCAACACTACTAGTGTTGAGTAGTGTTAAATAGTGTTTAAAAGTGTTTTGTTAGTAGTGTTGATAGTGTTGAAAAGTGTTTTTCGACACGGGTAATTTGAATTTTTTACATTTTTCCTTATTTTTTGCGGCACGGGTGTAAAAATCCTCACTATACATTGTGATAGTTAAAACTTTTGCATACGTCCTTTTTTACGCTATTAATTGTTCAATTTCTTTCACTCGTTAACATTTTTTCTGTTGCGTATCGTAGATTTAAAGCGATTTAAAGTGAAAAAATATTAAAATGTTTTTCGTAGTTCAACGTATTCTTTTTAAGTTTTAGAGATTTAGAAAATTTTCTCATTCTTTTTTTTACTTTTTTTCGCTTTATAAGCAATTAGAAAGTTGCATCAATTTTTTTTTGCTGATATGTGTTTTTTTTATATCTTAAAAACTCACGTAAACACATCGTTTTGAAAATTCTAACAAAGTGACATCATTCTAACTATATGACGTCGTTTGCATGCTCAGTATATCTATGTACATATTTAATTTTTTTTTCTAAAATAAAAGATACATATTGCAACTTCCCGAATGTATGTTTTTGTAAAGCCCTAGCATTTTATCTTGAAATTTTTTATAATTAAAGGTAACTTGTACTGAACTTTATACTTTTTTAACGATTTTTTTATAATTTTATGCTTTTTATATAGTTCTTTTCATAATAATGAAATTTTATTTTCTTTACTTGCTAGATAATATAATACAGTATTTTTTTTCATAACTCTCGTTTTTGAATAACTGTTACCAAATTACATTTCTTTGTAGCACCTCTGCATTTTACGTGAAGCTTATGTATTTACAACTTATTCAGACAATACTTCGCAGTTTTAAAAAGTTTTCCGTAGCTATTTGAATCACTTATTCCCAATTAGACGACTACATCTTTTTTCAGTAAATATTCTAGTTTATCTACATTTTATTAATTGCTTTGTATAGTTTCTGTATAGAGTTTCTCAGTTCCAACATTTGGCTCTCACATTATTTCAACAAAACCTAGAAACTTTTCGAGAGCTATCACACTTACACTGATCGAAAAATTTTCAAAAATTTTACAGAATTTCATAAGCATCAAGACAACAATGGTTAAAAGTCATGAATTCAAACGAAACAAAAAATCCAATGTAAACAACGATATCCCGAACTCGCCGGAGCGTCAACAACGCTCGATAAAATATAGGAAACCCAGTTCAATATACTCCAATTTTACGAAAAACGACGAATTTTTTCAAGAGCAATATCAAGCTCGTTCCAATCGTAATTCCAAATAAGCAGAAATAGTACATTGTATGTATACCTCCGAAAAGTGCATTGAGAGAAAAATCTAATACTTTCTATTAAAAATATAGTACTGAGGGATCGAGATGAAATATAGTAAATTTCACTATATGTGACGCGATCCGAGAAAAGGGACCTTCACGGCAAAAAACATTTTACTATACTGCATGGTAAAATCCTAGAATACAGTAATATTTCCAATATTCATAGTACCAATTACTAGGTTTTTTCTCAGTGTGCACACTATGTGATTTAACATGCCACAAAACGTCACCCTTTTTCCGTCCTCGGCCGGAAAAGTTGGTTTTCCGGTACTAGGACGAAAAAGTTTTCACCCGTGATTCCCTTACGCAAACAGCCACTTACGTTTCCGCGTTATCGTTATTCCTTTTCGATGACCCTCGCGAAAAACGAAAAAACCACGGTCACTCACAAAAATCACATGACGCGATGGAAAATACGGGAAATTTCGTTGAAGAACGAATTTGGTAGCTGGGAGACAGTGACGAATAGCGACTGTCTCGGATTTCCGGGGAGAGTTGATAAAAGGACACGTAAAAACGTCCCAAGAAGCGAAAATGCAACGACGCCGACGTTGCGAGGGACGTCGCGGAACTGTGGGACGCTCGGTTATGCTTCACGCCATCGCGCCGGTGCCCGAGGCTTACCGACCGACCCCGAAGCGCCGCGTATCCGCGCAGCGTACTCGCGCGAGCTTCCTACTCCTAATAGAACTAATTACACTTTTGCGAAAGTGAGGATACTAGTGGGCAACAATTAAAGTATGCTCGGGAAAAAAGAGACGGAGAGTGTCCTCGTGGTACGGATTTTATTCCAAGTTATCAGCAGGGTTAATAAAAATATGCACGGAAAACAATGAAAAAATGCATACAAATATTAATATATTTTAAATCGACCAATAGGAGCCACAAAATGTAATTGGGGACAGGTAATTATTATTAACATTCAATTCATCAAGCTTTCATTCATATATTTGACCATCTTCAGGAAAATTATAATGTCCTAAAGATTAACAATAGGTTCGTATTTTGAATCTCCATTCATGTGAATGAATCGTCACAGTCAATTATAATAGATTTAAATTGGGAACCTATTGTAAATCTTTGTGACATTAAAACTATAAAATTTGTGTCATTGAAATCATAAAAATATTTATAAAAATAAAAATAAAGGATAAATTATGAGGTTATACTGATAAAGAAGGGCTAGGGAAAAAGTTCATCCACCATTGTTGGCACCCGGATTTCGCCAACGAGTTAAAGAAGCAGCGGTAACAGAGCGATCCAGAAATTTCATTAGATAGCGGACGATATTGTGCGTACTAGTTGCCACCCCATCGCGCATTTTTCAGAGCTTTTCCCCTTTTTTCCTGAAAAAACGCGATTTATGAGGCCGAAAACACGGGAAGGGACTAATTGTTAATTGTATTATACGCCTGCAGAAACGAGGTTTCGCCCTCGCGGGATGCGAATGAAAGTTGTAGATGGAATGACGCTGGGGAGTCATACACAAAGCAGATTACATATAAACTATGGAAATACTTTGTCGCGACGCGCTCGCTTATCACTACATTATATTTATAGCTGAACTTGTTGGACGTGAAAGTCATTTCGATTGTTTATTGAAATGCTGAATGAAATAAACGGGTGGAGCGGAAGGAGGCTTGAATTTTATTCGAGGTTACGGAGAGTTACCGCACCTATACGGAAGTGAATCCCTATCAGCTCTGCTGAGGCATTATTATGTTATACTTATACGACATTGTACGACACTGTATTATAGTCAAATTTCATGCGAATTGTCGCAAAAATTGCATGATTGATAAGCACAGAAGGTAGTAGTCAT
>JAPYZL010199692.1:0-12556 GCA_030522825.1 Platygaster orseoliae | reverse complement strand
TGTTGACGAAATAATCGATATTTTGAACACCTTATAAAACTTGCGGATAGTTACGTATCGGCACTGGTCTGGAACTACAAGTTATAATAAATCCACACCCTACAGCATTTACTTAAAAACAAGCTTATGGAATAAGCTTTCTGTCACAGTAAACAGTTTAGACCTACGTCAATTTTAAGTACCAAAAATGGTGATGGCCGTCATTACCCCACTTTCTTTTAATGTAATATTTTAATTTTTATAACTTGTTTTTCAGCTTGTAAAATATGATATTTCATGTATAAAGAGAAAATCTTATACATAAAAAAACTTGTATGATGAAAATTTATTCTGTATAGTGAAATTTACCATAAATTTTCCAATTTCTCCAATATTGTATCCCATTTCGTCATTTAGCTTATTAGTAATCTAAATTAGTAAGGATTACAATACGATATTGTAAAAAGTACGAGATGTATAGTAAAAAACTAAATATCTAAAGGAATTTGTACAACAAAATATATTTATTGCTACAGTATCATTTGACAATATTTACAATATGGTGTTGCGAAAATTATCATTTTTCTTGATGCCTACATAAAATTTAAACGATACACTTCACTGTAATGAGGCAACGAATCGACGAAAACTGCGCTCAATGTGCAAGTATGTTCGGTAACGATGCGACGTGGAAAAAACTGGGAATCAGCAACTTATTCGGTCACTTGACACTATTTCGCGACGGTGACGGTCGTTTCTGAGCATCAAATTTTCGCGTTATTTTATCTGGCTAGAAAAATAAGTCTTTATTGTTTTGGTAAACAATTAAACAAATTTGGTAAAGAAATTCTTATGAAATTTTTAAATTAATTTTTTAACCAATTCTTAAAACTCTTGGTGGTCTTAGGAAGTGTTCGGAAATGTTGGCGTATGTTCGAAAGTGTTCGGAAATGTTCGGGTATGTTCGGAAGTATTCAGGGATGTTCGAAAGTATTTAGGTATTAAGTGTCAAGTCTTAAGTATTAATTGTTAAGTCTTAAGTATTAAGTGTTAAGTCTTAATGGTTAAGTCTTAAGTATTAAGTGTTAAGCCTTAATGGTTAAGTCGTAAGTATTAAGTGTTAAGTCTTAATGGTTAAGTCTTAAGTATTAAATGTTAAGTCTTAAGAAATCAGGTTAGGTTAGTGTTGACTGAATAAGCGAGATAAAGTTTTTTTATTATATAGAAAGATAAATAAATTAAAACATATCAAATAATGTTGAACTTAAAAATAGACAATAGTGATAAAAATTTACTTGTCATTAGTTTTGACGATTGAAAATTGTTTATGATATGAAAAAATTGGATATTTCCATGTTGCACGATTTCTCGGAATCGATGGCAATCGAAAGCTCCGATTCGAGACAGCTGCGAGCTTCCCGTTCACTTTCCCCGCTCCGAACTGAATAGGCCCGCGGAAATAACGTCACGCCCGTAAATTTCTGGCGCGCGCGATCGTGCATGTCTGACGCGATGCAAATGCTGGCGTCTCGTAACGTTGGATTACTAGACCGCACACGTGTACCCGACAATTCGCCCCTCGTGTTCACCCCTTCGTGACACATGTTCTCGAGCATTTCGCGTGTTATCCCTGTTTTTTCTCACAAAATGCAAGCTGACTAACAACCTGCTCTGCGAAATACACTTTCCCTAAAATCTAAAGGACTTTAATGATATTCACCTGGCGATATCACAGTGTGATAAAAAATGTACGATGAGAAAACAATATTATAATTATTACAATACTGTATAGTAAACAGGAATTACTCAGATATGTTGTACTTTTTACTAGATAATGAAGTAATTTTTGCAACACTATATTGAAAATATTGTCAAATGATATTGTAGCAACAAATATAATTTGTTGTAAAACAATTTTTATCAATATTTCAATTATCAATATTAATATCAATATTTCATGAATTCGATAGTTTTTTTCTATAAATAATTCCTTCTGCAATTCATGTTATTTTAACTTACTCATTTTGAAAACTTTGTTTCCAGATACAAGAACTTCTACAGATATTTTAAAAGTGATTTTCAATCTTGGAAACTTTGTGCACACGTTAACCAAGAAAACACTGATAAGACTTTTATTAATCCTAGACGCATCGTCGGTTTCCCGCAATTTTACGTAGCCATTACATCGCCTATAGTTCTTATTTTTGTCCTCGGTTTCGGGATAGACAAAAAGCAATTCATCCGCAGTACACGGATAATCGTCGATCACTGTTTTCTTGCTTCGTTCGACGTCGCGTACTCTTTATTGCTTTATTCTCGACAAAGTGAAAGAAAAGCAAGAGAGGAAATAAATTTTGAAACATCAGTCCATTGATACAAGTTGGAAAAATTGCGGATTTGGGATGAATTTTTTTTGTTTAACATTTGTTTAACATGAAAAACTTGATTATTGAATAGAATTTTTATAAAACTTTTGTATAGAGAGAAAAATAATAATACAGTATTTTTACAAAGGTTTGAAAATAATTATTTTGACGTTGACTTTATGGAAAAACAAATTTGATTTCAGAAATGAGTTTATAGACTTGATTCGTATTGAATTGGATGGCTTTAACAATTTTCTGATTCATAGTACGAATTGGGTAACTTTCTTTGTTTCACTGCACTGTAGAGATACAAAATCCCGAAATCGCTTTGGATTTGTGCGCGTTTCTATTTGACAAGAGACATGATAAGGCGAATGGGGTAATTGTGACAAGCGAGGCGTGTCACGATAACGAGTTCAAGCGCTCGAAACTTTTCTTTAAACGTGATTTTCCTGAATTATAGGTGAAAAACGAGAAAAATGTGCGGCTTAGAATTGTTATCGTGGAATAATAAATAAAACAGAATTCGGTAATTCAGGGAATTTATTCTAAGAAACGAGAAATGTGTTGACTTTTTAGTTTTTTGTTGTTTTAAGATTGTAATAGTTTGAAGAACATGAAATTTATTAAATGTAGAGTAATTTGAGGAATTCATCTACAGAAAAATAAAAACAAAAATTTTTCGAACTGAGATTTATATGGAAATTTGTGAAATTTTTATGGAATATTGGAGTTGAAACGAAATTGGTTAATAATGAGAAAAAAACTATAACTTTCCGATAAATGTATGGTGTATAGAATTGTTATTATAAAATAATAAATAAAATACAATTTGAAAATTTAGGGAATTTATTCTAATTGTAAGAAACGAAAAATGTATTGAATTTTTAGTTTTTTGTAGTTTTAAGATTGTAATAATTTAAACAAGATGAAATTCAATAATATAGAATAATTAAAAAAAATTAATATACAGAAAAATAAAAAGAAAAAATTTTTCGAACTGAAATTTATAAGGGAATTTGTGAAATTTTCGTGGAAGATTGGAACTGCAACGAAATTGGTTAATAATAAGAAAAAATCTACAACTTTTCGATAAATTTATGGTGAATATATTGGTTATTATAAAATAAGAAATAAAACAGAATTCGGAAATTTAGGGAATTTATTCTAAGAAACGAAAAATATATTGAATTTTTAATTTTTTTTAGTTTTAAGATTACAATAGTCCAAACGAAATGAAATTCATCAAATATAGAATAATTAAAGACATTAATCTACAGAAAAATAAAAAGAAACAATTTTTTGAACTAAAATTTTTATGGGAATTTGTGAAATTTTTATGGAATACTGGAACTGCAACGAAATTGGTTAATAATGAGAAAAAAACTTAGAACTTTCCGATAAATTTATGGTGTATAGAATTGTTATTATAAAATAATAAATAAAACAAAATTTGAAAATTTAAGGATTTATTCTAAGAAACGAAAAATGTATTGACTTTAGTTTTTTGTAGTTTTAAGATTGTAGTAGTTTAAAGAACATGAAATTTATTAAATGTAGAATAATTCAAGAAAATAAGCGACAGAAAAATAAAAAGAAAAAGTTTGTTGAACTGAGATTTATAAGGAATTTATGCAATTTTTATGGAATATTGGAACTGCAATGAAATTAATTAATAATGGGAAAAAAATTTAGAACTTTCCAATAAATTTATGGTGTATAGAATGGTTATTATAAAAGAATAAATAAAACAGAATTTGGAAATTCAGGGAATTGATATTAAGGAACAAAAAATGTGTTGACTTTTTAATTTTTTGTAGTTTTAAGATTGTGATATTTTAAAAAATATGAAATTTATTAAATGTAGAGTAATTTAAGGAATGAATCTACAGAAAAATGAAAAGAAAAAAATTTTTTTAACTGAGATTTATAAGGGAATTTGTGAAATTTTTTGGAATATTGGAACTGCAACGAAGTTGGTTAATAATGAGAAAAAAAAACTAAAACTTTTCAAAAAATGTATGGGTATATAGTTGTTATCGTTAAATAAAAAATAAAACAGAATTCGAAAATTCAGGGAATTTATTTGAAGGATCGAAAAAAGTGTTGATCTTTTGTTGTTTCAAAATGATTTTGAACATACAAAAGTCTAAACATCATGGAATTCATTAAATATGGAGTAATTTAAGAACTTTTTCTACAGAAAAATGAGAAGAAAAATTTTTTTGAACTGAGATTTATATGGGATTTTGTCAAATTTTTATGGAATATTGGAACTGCAACGAAATTCATTAATAACGAGAAAAAAAATCGAGAATTTTCCGATAAATGTATGGTAAAAAGAACGAGAATATTGTAACTTTACAATATTATTGCAGATTTTGTCATTTTAACGTTACTTATTGTAATAATGTGAAAATTACTCTTCGTATGTAAGTTTTTAATAGATAATACTAGTTTACATGGAGAATGTGAAACTTTCAAGTTTTTCACTTTGTAAATTAAATTAAATTTAACAAATTTGTTTATTATTTTCATATTTTATGAAGAATGTGAAATCATAAGATATTGCAGAAAATACTGTATAAATCAGAATTCACTGAAAATTAATAAAATACTGTAAAATTTACAATATACTAGAAAGTACCCAAAAATATTGCAAAAATAATTAGACAGATTCGAATACTGGAAAAACTAAAAAGCTTTTTTTAAAACGTTGATTATTATAAATTACAACATGGCATCACTGAAAATACTGTACAAATCTTTATTTAGCAAAAATCCATAAAATACTGTAAAATCTATAATATACTTTTTTACGTCAATGAATGGTATTTACAAAACAATATACTAGAAAGTACCTAAAAATATAGCAGAAATAATTATTTAGATTGGAATACTGCAAAAACTGAATATGATATTACAAAAAATACAACAGTAGTATGGTATAAAATACAATAGGTGCATCTTGAAGTTTTCACAACAACATGTATTGAAATCATTTGCCAAGGTACAATATTCTATTGTTATAATTACTAGATTATTTGTCATTAGTGGAAAGTCATAGAACAATCGTAAACCTCTTTTATTTTTGTAACTTTGAAAAAAAAACCACTCATTTCTGCAACTATAAAAAAAATGTGCCTCAAATTCCAAATGCTTATGAAATCAAAAATAATGAGAAACATTGAATGATAATTCTTAAATATCAATAAGTACGGTTCCTTGAATGACTTGGGATGATAAACCAATTTTTTTTTAATTTTTTCGTTTATTTTTGAACGTTTGGAACTTTAGTGACATTAAAAAAAATCGTAAAAAAGTGTCGAAATCCAAAATCAAATTTTCGAAATAAAACAGGGAAAATTCAACTGGAAAAGTGCCTTAAAGTGAAATTGCGTTGGCTGGGTCGCGAAGAAAAGTAATTGAAATTAACATGAAAATGGGGTACATGAGCATCAGTGGGGAGGCAAAGAGGTGTCGCGAGTTGGAGTGATCTGTAATGTCGAAGGGAGTGGCAAAATGCAGTTAATGACACTGAACTCCCTTTTGATGTTCGACCTTGTGTTTCTTTTCTTCCTGTTCCTCGTCGGAGTTTCCTGCTTGGTGTACTACTTGCCCGGCTCGCGGGCTTCGGCCTTAGCTCCCCACGAAATCATCAAAGCCAAATCGGCACCGAAAAACGACGCCCCGATCGACGATGTTTGAGGTGGGTCTTTTGATATCAGGAATTCGCAAACGAATAAAGCTCTGAATTTTTATCATTTTAAAAATATTCCAGAAAAATCCAAAACTCCGGAAAAAATTAGCATTAATTTAACCACAAAGGAAGTTTTGTGAATAAAAATATTTTATTCAACAATAAATGTATTCAAGCTCGAGGCACTCACCATCTACTTTGCATTATTCATAATTTTCCAACAATAATCATACGGTATGGAAAAAAATTGGGAACATTTTCAAATGTTGGAAACTTGCAATTAGTTGGAGTTCCATTTCCAAATATCACGAACGCTTTCGTGACGATCGAACTATTGTGAAAGTTGCGAGTTCTTAGAGTGGCATTGTGTCTGATAAAATAGGCGCGTTTCAATGCTCGATGTTGCACGCCCCAGGAGATGTTTTGTAAAACCCTTGTAGTTTTTGCCTCATGTTTCGTGAGCGGATGTCGAATTGGGCACGAGCAAAAACTACTGTCTTTCAAACGAAACAATGATTAAAAATGGAATAATGAAAAGTTCGTGCCATTGTTTTTTCTCGTATTATTTGCTTCTGACAAAAAATTTCTTATTTCAATATTTCATATTTGTATTAGAACCCGAATAAGAGTGATTGATATTGTCATATATTACTTTGGTGTTTGTTTTTATAATTTATATTTATAAATAATATAATAAAACTACGTTGTGGTTTGGGTGATTCTGAACAAGTTCACAATTTAATTATTTTGATGACAGAATATGTTTTTTCTGAGCTGTCGTTTAAATACAAGAGAACGAGTGATAAAAAATCTCATTTATTGTATCCGATCTGAGCTAGGAAAGTAAATGTTCGCAGCAGCGAGACTTCTCGTTAATTTTCTAAAGTATACTCTAACGGATGTTTACACTTGGAAATTCAGATGAAATCGGGGAATGAGACGCGGTGCAAACACAGTCGAGGGAAAAAAGTGAATTATCGGGGACGAAATTGAATGTTCTGAACATTCTCGCACGTTTGATGAGGAAAAAAAAGTTTAAAGTAGTTAAAGTGCAATAAAAAATTTCACGCGTAAGACGTTGGAAATAAATATTGCAGTTGGATTAAAATATGCGGAATTTCTCTGAATAAAACATGAAAATGTTCGTAGTCAGCAAATGAAATATAGTGTTTTTTAGATTTTTCTGACGTTTTCGACAAAATTTCTCTTTTTGAACTTTTTTTAACTTGTGTAAGTATTTTTTTTAATTAACCCAGATTTGGTTATTCAATAATGGAAAAATAAGGAATAATGTATTTTTTGGGGGGACGAGTATTTTTCATTATTGTAGCATAATTTAACCTCTCCCGAAATTCGAGATGAATTCATTATTATTTCACGAAAAAAAGACGAAAGTGATGATGATAAAAAAATAATGCAGAAAAATAACAGTAGTGAATCACAAAATGAGTGAAATTTAAATTGGGTTCAGAATGTTTAATTTTTCTATCACAAAATAACAATTATTTTAACTTGAAAGGAATTGTTTCTAAAACTAAATTATAATACGATATGTAGCCAAAGATTTCCTATGAGAAAACGTGGGAAAATTTTTTTTTGAAATAGTGATTTATAAAATAAGATTGATATTTATGGAATTCTAGGAATCACAAAACTTTGAAATTTGGAAATGAAATTCTAAAAAATCTAGACAGGAATTCATGAAAATACCAGAAAATCTTTTGAGATATACAATTTCTGAAAAATATTAAAATTTATTGAATTCTATGAAGAATTGTGTTTTTTAATAATCTGCACAAATGGCAATGTATGAAAATACTAGAAAACGATAAAAAATCTTAGAAATAATCAAAAAATAAAAAAATTCTAGGGATACATACAATTTTTTAAATAAATGTAGACCTAATTATCCCTGAAATCTAAAAAATTATCAAAAATCTATCAATATTTGCATTTTTGAGCATCGTATTTAAAGAATTGATATATAAATCTACAAAATACTAGAAATATTAAAAAATACTTAAAAATAGGAGAAATACTAGAAATATTTTCATACTTAAAAAATATATGAAGAAAATTTTTTCGACAATATTTTTTCTCGAAAAATAGATTAAAGTGATGATGATAAAAAATAATTCATAAAAATAACAATAAATAATCAAAAAATGAGTAAAATTCAAAATAAGTACAGAATTTTTATTTTTTTTACATCGAAATAGCAATTATTTTAGACAGAAATTCATAAAAATACCAGAAAATCTTTCGAGTTATACAACTTGTGAAAAATTCTAAAAGTTATTGAATTCTATGAAACAATCGCGTTTTTGAAAAATACTAGAAAACGATAAAAAATGTTATAAATACTGAAAAAATAAGAAAATTGAAGTGATACATAAAATTCTTAAAATTAAAGTAGACCTAATTATTCCTGAAATCTATAAAATTATCAAGAATCGTATATAAAAATCTACGAAAATACTAGAAATCCAAAAAAACGCTAAAAAATCTTCTTGATTTTCAAAAATAGACAAAAATGCGAGAAATACTGTAAAATCTTTTCATACTCGAAAACTATATAAAGAAAATTTTCTTGACATATTATTACACGAAAAATAGACGAAAGTGAAAACAATTAACAAAATTTGAAACAAGTGCTGAATTTTTAGTTTTTCTAACTCAAAATAGTAATCAATATTGTTTGACCATACAATATACAGCTAAACATTTATAAAGCAATAAAAACATTTAATATAGCTAATGATGATTGTAACGAGCGAGGAATGTTAGGCCTCAAGCCTAGGAAGCTAACTTCCTTTATCTCGTCGAATACAAGAAAGGACCCTCTGTAGACAACGGCCTACAGTGACCCTTAGTTCAACTTTCTGAAAGGAGTAGGGAATGATGGAAAAGAACCATTGAAATGAAACGCGAAAGTTAATTTTAACCGTTCTCTTAGAACCTTATTATCAACTCTTCAAAATTGTACAACTCTTTAACTTGCCATTATTTAGTACATAATCCCAATTCTTTCTTCCTCTGGCCCTTGACTCCTGCTCTTGACTTGGTTCCTGCTCTCTGATTATAATCTTTGTTAATCAATTCGTAAAACTCATCGGTAGCTGGTGGGTATTCCTCTTTTTCCTCAAATAGGGACTGCAAGTTCTGCTTGTAACTATCTTTGCTGTTTGTTCTGAATCCCTGACTAGGAGCTACTAAAGTTATGCCGTAATCTAAAGAAGCCTGTGCTGCTATCAGTCCGTCGATCTCCGCAATAGTGATTCCCGTCTCTGGGGGTAGACCCTTCAATATCTTTTGTCTATAATAAACGCTGAAGACTCCTTTGCGCTTATAAACTTCCCTGTTAGCCGAAGGTTTCACCCTGAATCTCCTAGCAATACCTCTCAGTTCATTCATCCACTCTTTTACTTGAGTCACTATAAAAAGAAAGGGGCAATTCGAGACAACCTAATTATCGTATACTGAACCTAAAGCTTCTCCTTGTAAAACAATTCCGATTTATGACCACGATTCTTGAAATCTTTGAGTAATCTTTACTAATTATTTTGACTGGACTCCTTACAGTTGTCTCTTTGATCTTATTATCTCATAATCCTGGTTGGGTATGACTCGTTTCCCAGGAAGGACGAATCCTTCCTCCAGAATTATAAGTATCAAGGATCAAAGCTACGGGGGTAAGGTCCAACTATTCTTTTCTTCGTTAAAACATCATCTCTAAAGTTTAAACGTTAATTATTATCTCAAAACTGAATCTATATTCCTATTACAGTTGAACTTGATATTACAATCCCATAATCCTGGTTGGATAAGACTCTTTTCCCAGGAAGGATAAATCCTTCCTCCAGAATTATAAGTAGCAAAGTTCAAGCCAACAAGATAGAAATTGGAAAATTTCTTTACTTGTTTTCGCTAGTTATGCCGTTCACCAAAGGTTAGTGGGACCTCAGGTACAACCTGGGTTTACGACCGTTTGGCTAGAGTCAGAAATCGTCCTTTTACTCTGGTCCTGGATCTGTCTCCTCGGAGAAGATGTTGTTCCGAGAGCTCGAGAACGCTTTCTGAATTTTCTTATTAGGAGAGACATATTTTAATTGCGTCGATTATGATAACTGAGTCGAATACACGAGCGTCGCTCCGATAAGCGTTCTAAACCGATTTACCGGCGCGCTATCGAGTGTATATTTCGACATCCCAAAGTTGGGAATCCCAAAACCAGTCCAGATATCTAAAGTGTTTCGCAACTCTAATATGTCTAGACGTCCTAATATGTCCTGTTTCGACATCAAAGCAGTCTAGATATCCAATGCGTTCTGTAATTCTAAAATGTGTTCTATAAGTCTAAAGGTTTCGATATCAATAATAGGAAAATCTCAAGGGTATATTTCCTTAAAAACGAGAAATTTTACCTGGCTCGTTACAATGATAAATAATAAATAATTCAGTCAACAAGAAAATTTCAATACTATTGTATATTAAATACTTGAAATCTGTGTACTATAATATTCTCAGAAACCTTTAAAAAGTTGGTGTATAAAAATCCAAAATAAAATCAGAAAATCCGTCAAGTTGTGAAAAAACATCAAAAGCACGAGAAAAAAAGTTTTAAACTCAGTTACTTGAAATTCACAAAAATTGAATTCCATTACATTTAATATAAACATTTATATTTATTTCATAATTCAATAATCAATAAAAGTCATAAAATCCTGAAGAAAATATATGTATATATTTTTTCGAAAAACTCCCCCCCCCTTCCAAAAAAAAATTTTTTCTACCTACGATTCTATTATTATATATATTTTTTTAAATCCTGAACTTTGCTTTCCTGTTTTTGATCAAGAGAAAACTTTTTATTAATAGTGAAAAAATTTTGTTGTTTTGCAGAATGCCGTCGAGAATCACCTCCGAAGTGGGCTTGGGGGTGACGGCAGGGGACGTGCTTGCGTTGAGAGGCACAGGACTAGCGGCAGGCGAAACCTGGGCTCTCCTCTGCCAAGCTGCCCAGGCCCTCCAGGATCTATTTCTTTCCAGTAAGTGCCTCATTTTTTTACTCACAAATTTTCCTCCCAGAGTAACAGAAAAATACTGCACATAATGCCTGCGAAAGTTGAGTGCAATTTCGTAAAATCGTTCTTGCAAGTGAGATTACGTACTTAAGATGAATGTAGTCCACAAAAAATGGAACCATCAGTTTCCATTCCACTTTTTTATAGAACATTGTTGTGTGAAAGAATTTCAGAACATTTTAATTCATTCAGTAATCAAAAGTAAATAAATTAATGAACTAATTTAAATTTTACCCAGACGTTGAAGAAAAAATAAGTATGTGATGCCCAAAAATTTTGGAAAATTGACGCCAAAACAAAGATCAGCATTTTGTTGTACATCAGGGGAAAACAATTGTTTAACATTAAAGAAAAATTATGCTTATAGCTATCAGGTACAAGTTCAGATGGTTGTGACAGAGCGGAAATGGTGTGACTTTGTAGTATGATCTCGAGCAGGCTTTTCTGTGAAAAGCTATTCTATTGAAGCTATTTTTGATAATGAACATTCTCGGCATCCTGAAATTTTAAATAACGTGTCATCAAATACAGACACCATCTCCAGTTTATTAACATTTATACAGTTCCTCGAATATCTCTATTTATTGTAATATCCAATAAACAGCGTTCCAAAATGTTTCCCGATATGTCTCGAATTCTCGAGGTATAAAGTCATCAGGGAACTCCAACGCAAACACCCGATTCAAAGGAACCACAATAAATCCGAGCCACCAGAAATGTCACTGTCAACTGTTGCCGACGCAATGCAGCACGCGCCCATTAACAATGCCAACTATTCGTGGCATAATCTCGCACAAGTGCAGCGTCAGCTCCCTCTTCCACCCCCCTTCACCCCGACAAATATCAGACAACGTGATTCATAGATAAACCAAATTAATCCGAAGCGTCAATTACTGATGTCGGTGAAATATTTGCCGGTATTTTTTACCCCGTTTGCGCTCGTTCCCGGCGTTTCCACCGTAATCCGGACTTTGCGGAGGATCTATCCTTCATTTTGTCGGTATCGAGCTATTTATTCTTGGCTTTTCTTGGCTTGGCAATTTCGCTTTTTATTGCCTTCGTCGCTACATTCTTTCACTCGATGTTTGTTGGAGAACGCGCAATAGGAAAAAGTAATAACTTACGACGAATTCGGACCTTGAATCTTGAAAATTCGAGTTTCGAGTTGTGATGGGAAATTGAAAGGTTCTTGAGGTTTGATTTTTAGAGTGAAAGTTGAAAAAATTAAAATTCGATACTCTTGGAATCAAATTGGAAAAATATTTTATGGTTTTATGGATTTTTTAAACAACAAAATTATAATTTCACGGATTTTAGGTATTTCCAAGATTTCAAGAAATTTTCATATTGCATGTAATTTATAAACTTTCATTTATTAAATGGTATTTTCAACAATTTTCAAAGTTTCTATGGATCACTATACAGAA
>JAPYZL010199645.1:0-11049 GCA_030522825.1 Platygaster orseoliae | reverse complement strand
GTATTCAGACACTGAAAGCGATATCTTTCTGAAGCATATTATCGCGGGAATATTGAATGGTTTTTTGTCCGGATTTTGGTGGCGCACCCTGTATACGAATTGAAAAATTAGTAAATATAAAAAATGCAAGAAAGGATTTTAATAAAAATAGTCATCATTTCGTCCCCACTAATTTCACATAACTTACAGAAACATATTTCCATTTTTTTTTTAATCAAAGAAAATGACTTTGATTTAATTCAAAATATCATAACAACAAACAATTTTGTGTTTTAAAAAAATGTTGCTTTGTTCGACAAAATGAATTTTTGAATATTTTTAGGCCTAATTTAAATGTTCGTCATTAAATAACTCTCAAAATACATACCTTAGTGACTTAAATTTAAAAAAGTAGTAAAAATTAACATATCACTGAAAAATTCTATCATAAATGAAAAAGAAAGCTTCATTTTATAAAATGAGATTTGAAATACAAAATTTCTAAATTCAAACAGGATAAAACAAAAAAAATTAGAGTTCAAAAAAACAATACGAAATTTGACGTTTCATTCACGAGGGAAAAATAAAACTATCCTAAACTAGTTGACTGAGTTCAATTTAATTCATTTGTTACCGAAAATCGTGAAATTTTTACATTCAGTATACAAATCTTACAAACAGTATAATCGTCTAAACATTGTACATAATCTGTCATAACCAAGTATACTTGATATAAATCTCATTCCATACTATTTACAATAAATGCTCTGAAAACATACATTCAGTATTGATTTGAAATAAAAGCAAATCCTGCAAAAAAAAAAAAAAATTCAAATAAAAAAAAACTTGCGTACACAAAAATTTGCTTTTATTCCAATCCCTCTCATAAACTGCCTTGAAAAAAAAAAAGAAAAAAATTGCAGAGCGTCCAAAACGCATGTAGTAAATTTTTTCATGCTCATCAGTAATAAATAAAAACACTTTCCTTCGAAGCACAATCTTATCGATGAAAATGCATTTCCCTACAATCTGCTATTTACATATTTATAAAATCAACAATAGTACTCCGAAGGCGAATTTTGCTATCGCGAGCCGTTGCTGGAGTTGCATCTGTCCTTGGTGTTGGCGCTGGTTCTCACGGAGGTGTACAATCGCGTGTTTTGGTTCCTCCTGCCCCAATGCAAATAACTGTACCAAACGGAAGCGAGGACGCCAAGGCCGTTGCAGACGGCGGAAACGATGAGGAGGATTGTGAAAACGCCCTCGACTTCGGAACAACTCAAGTCGACGTACTTGAGTGAGTACGAATTATCGTCCGTGGCGTTTCCGCGGGTTTTGCACGTGCACGTCACGTTGGGAAACGCGCTGGAATTGCACTCGAGCCGGGCAAGCCGCAGCAGGTGCATCAGTGATGATACGCAGGCACAAGCGCAAGTCACGCTCGCTAAACACGCCAAGAAAAAACTGATGGCCTGCAAGAATAAGTGTCGTTCGTGTTTTGAAGACTTTTTTTAAGAAACTACAGTGTCTAAGAGGAATTTTAGAGGAAATGCTAATATTTTTCGAGGTCTTTATACTCTGGAGTTCAATTTTTTGTAATTTCTTGAAACCTTCTCAGGAGCATAACGTGTAAATTCAGGAATTTTTTACTATGGTAACAGTTATTTTTTTGTTCATTGATTCAAGAAGACGTTTAAGCGTGTAAGACTAATTTTACTTGTAATTCTGATGTTTCTTTAGAATTTTCATACTTATATTCAAGGGCGTAGCTAGGACTTTTATCGGGGGGGGGGGGGGGGAGCGAAAATTGTTCGTCATTGACCGAATCACAAAACGATATCATTTATTTATGTCTTATTATGTCGAGATATACAGGGTGTACCAAAATCCCCGTACCAAAAAAAATCCAATATTTCTCTTTGAATTTCAAGTCGAAAAGTCCGTAGACACTTTTTACAAAACTTGAAATTAAAAAAGTTATTCAAGTTTGAAATTTAAACAATAAATGAACTTTTTTGAGGAGTGAGGGTAAAAACCACAAACCAAACTCTTACTGAATTTTCTTCATATTTTTCTGAGTCGAAAAGTTCTTTGCCACTTTTCGCAAAACTTAAAATCAAAAAAGATATTCGAGTTAGAAGTTTCGACTAATCAAATTTATCAGATTTAAAACTCAAATATCTTTTTTCATTTTGAGTTTTGTGAAAAGTGGCAAAAGACTTTTCCGACTCAGAAAAATATGAAGAAAATTGGTTCGTGGTTTTCATCCCCACTCCTTAAAAAAGTTCATTTATTGTTTAAATTTCAAAGTTGAATAACTTTTTTCATTTAAGGTTTTGTAAAAAGTGGCTACGGACTTTTCGACTTGAAATTCAAAAAGGAATATTGGATTTTTTTGGTACGAGGATTTTGGTACACCCTGTATATGACTAATATTGTGATAGTAATATGACTTGTTATAATGATAATAATTTGATAAACCGAATTGGAATTCGATATAAAAAATTGCATTGTCAATGTTTAAAAAGAGACCTAAATCTACGAAAGTTCTATAAGAATCTAAAAACTTGGAAACTTGGAAATCAAGTTGTATAAAATTAAGACAAAAATTCATAAAAATACCAGAGAATCTTTCATCATACTATTTCTGAAAAATACTAAAAGTTATTGAATTCTATAAAAAAAATTGCATTTTTGAAAAATTTGCACAATTTGAAATGTATAAAAATACTAGAAAACGAAAAAAAATCTTATAAATACTGAAAACAAAAAAAAATTCAAGAGATACATAAAAAATTATGGAAATTAACGTAGACCTAATTATCCTCAAAATCTATGAAATTATTAAAAAACTATTGATATTTTTATTTTAGAGCATTTAATTTTTGGAATTGATTTATAAATATCTACGAAAATACTAGAAACCTAAAAAAACACTAATAAATCCTTTCGATTTTCGTAAATAGACAAAAATGCAAGAAATACTGTAAAATCTTTTCATACATAAAAACTATATGAAGAAACTTTTCTGAACAATATTATTTCACGAAAAATAGTCGAAAGTGATAATGGTGAAAAAATAATTAATAACAATAACAATACTTACTTAAAAAATCAGTAAAATTCAAAACGAGTCCAAAATTTTTAGTTTTTCTAACTGAAAATAATAATTATTATAAATTGAGAAGAATTTTTTCTGAAATGAAATTATATTCATGAACGTTTGACTATACAATATAGCTAAACATTTTTGAAGCAATAAAAATGTTAAATATTGGTAACAATTATAAATAATAAATAATAAATAATCTAGCCAACAAGAAAATTTCAACACAATAGTATATTAAATACTTGAAATCTGTGTACTATGATTTTTTAAAAAATCTTTATAAAGTTGATGTATAAACATCTAAAATAAAATCATAAAATCCGTCAAGTTCTGAAAAAACACCAAAAGCATGAGAAAAAAAGTTCTGAACTCAGCTAATTGAAAATCAAATAAATTGAATTTCATTACATTAAATATATACATGAAAAAATATACAACTTTTGACTTGAAAAAAATTGGAAAATCGTACTCTCGTAGCCACATCTTCAAGGATTAAAAATTATAAAACCTGGAAGGACGTATATGTGTATATTTTTTTTCGACCCCCCTCCCCCGAAAATTTTTTCTGCCTGCGCCTCTGACTCGAGCAGTACAAAGTTTTCATTCATGAAAATGTAAGGGAGGGCAGCGGCCCCCCTGCCCCCCTTGCCTACGCCCATGCTCATAGTTCAATTTTATGTTACCTCTTGAACAGTTTTAGGTATAATTTGATGACATTTTTTATTACGGTTACAGTTTTTTTTTCTAAATTATCGAGTTAAGAAACATTATTGCTTGTATTTTAATATAGAGTTCAATTTTTTGTAATTTCTTGTAATGGTCTCAGTATTACGTATAATTATTGCAGGAATTGCTGACGATGGTAACAGTTAACAATTTTTTTTTATTAACTCAAAAATTTTCATCGTTTGTGTTTTGAGCATATTTGTTTTTTATTCATATATTATATTTTAAATTCCCACATTTCTTTAGAATTTTCATACTCCAAGTCCAGTATTTCGTTACTTTTTGAACCTTCGATCGCAGTATTGCGTACAATTTGAGAAATTTTTTACTGCGGTTATAGTAGTTATTTTTCTTTTTAAATTATCTATTAAAATTTTTGTTGTTTTTATTTGGACACTTTTTTTGACACTCGAGGGTTTAAGAGGAATTTTACAGAAAGTCCTAATATTTATGTAGGATTCTTATACTCTAGAGTATGAATCTAATTATTTTTTGTAATTTACCAGGAGTGTAACGTATAAATTCAGGAATTTTTCACTATAGTAAGATTTTTTTCTTATTATTTAAGAGTTTTCGTCTTTTTTGTTTTTCAAGCATATTATTTGTCTTGACGTTCGAGTGTAGGAGTAATTTTACTTAAAATTCTCACATTTCTTTAGAATTTTGATACCCAAGTTTAATTTTTTGTTACCTCTTGAACTTTGAACTGTAGTACTGCGTATAATTTGATGAAATTTTTTACTACGGTTACAGTTACTTTTCTTTTTTATTTATCGATTCAAGAATTATTGTTGTTTGTGTTTTGAACACTTTTTCTTCACGTTAGAGGGTGTAAAAGGAACTTTACAGAAAATTCTAATGTTTATTCAGGATTCTTATACTCGAGTTCAATTTTTCGCAATCTTTTAAACCCTTCTTTGCAGTATAAAGTAGAATTTTAGAAATTTTTTACAATGGTTACGGTTACTCCCATTTCAGTTAACTTGCACCTTATTTTCCAAAACATGCCAGTAATCGACATTTTTATCAAATAGATAGCTCGTACAAAAAAATGATAAACACATTAATCAATGAATGTTGTAGAAATGTAGATGTTAGCAAGTATTTTCTCTGAATTTTGAATCCAACTACTAGTTGAACACTAAAAACTTTTTATTAAATTACGAACAAACAACAGTTTATGTTCACTAACCTTGGTCGTTGTGAGACAACATCCTGGATTTATTTCAAGGTACTCTTTCGTGCAGCAACACAACAAGCAAACTCCAAAGCAGCCAGAAAAAAGTAGCTGCAAGCAAACAAAACTTATCTAACTTTTTCATTTAAATTGTTATACACTTAAAACTCGGAATTTCTTGCGCATGCAAAAAAGTCAAGTGATCATGTGTGAAAAATCAGGTGAAGAGGATGAATAAACGAGTCGTAATCATCAAGAGATTCTGAATGCAAAATAAAAACCAAGTGCAAGACAATCCGAGTTTGTAGTGTAAATAACAAATTATGATAACCTATTATATTCAAGAAAATACATGTAAAATTTAACAATTATTACTGACACGTTCATTATTGAAATCGTAAGTAAAAAATTTTTTTTTGTTTTTAAAAATTAAAAAAAAAAAGATCTACTGTTTCAACACTATTTGACAGAACGAATTTTTTCAGCAGCAGTAGCTTATTTTTTTCTTGCCTCAACAAATATTTTTTGCTAACAGAGCACAATTTCGAGTGCTGCTAAAAAAATTCGTTCTGTCAAGTTGTGTTGAAACAGGACATTTTTTTTTTTTTTTTTGATACAGAAAATCCTGTTCTTTTCTGTGCAGTGAAGTTATTTTTCTGCTTCGCAGCTAAAGCTCAAAAAGTTTCAGTAACGAGGGAGGCGGAGGATACGAGATTATTCCACTGCACGAATTCCTGTTTCTAAAACATGAACACGGCGCAGAATGAATAGGAAATATTCTTATCCATCGGCCTCATTCTTTTCAACTCATCGGTTATTCATAGTGATATAGATCTTATAGATTCTTATAGATCCGCGGCTGCACGGCAGCTACGCGCTGGAGCCATTGTCGATAGACCGGATGATGATAGCATTGTACTCACAGGCATTGCGCTCCAATACGGATTGTCGCTGACTGGCAAATTGGGAGCCCACAACAAAAACCACAGTGACAAACAAGTCACGCCGATCCCCAGGATCGTTTGTGTCGCCACCAAAGATCTCGCGAGGCAACGTCGCTTCAACAAAGGTTGTTGCACTTTCCTGTGAACTGAAAAAAAGCCAGAATAAAAATACAATATTATCGAAAAAATAATAATCAATATGTTAAGAAAAATAGAAAATAACACATAATATTGAGAAAAATTTTATAATAATTACACTATTTTACATGAAAAATCTACTTTCCAAAAAAAAGGTTTACTAGACTCATTTAGGGTCGCTGAATATGAAAATATCAATCATTCATTTTTCCAAAGAAGCGTTATCGAAATATTTGCAAAAAACTTGTTTTTCTCATTTATTGCCAGAAATATAGAAAATATTTTATTCAATGAACATAAAATATATATCATTGAAAAGGTACACTTCTTAGCTTTACGGTGATATAGGGGAGACCGGGGCAAATACGACCACGTTTTGGAAAATTCATTTTTCTACAAGACAGTAATCATTATTGAATAACAACTTATGTCACGCGCTAGTGTCTCTCCTAAGGAATAAAACTCCAATCATCATTTTCAAGGATCTTTACTAATTTTCACGTTTTAACAAAAAGTTTGAAGTAGTGTTGAATTAGTCATTTTGAAAAACCCCGGGGAAATACGCCCGCTTTATTAATTAAAGAATTTTGCACAAAAGTAACTGGAAACAACATATAAGAAATTAAGTATATTATTTTGATAAACGTACAAAAATAATTTTCTAAGCACGATCAGCATATACACTAAAACAATTCTTGCAAGTGAAAATAAAGTCCGAAGTTCGCACACATTTATCATGAGCTGGTTTGTGACATTCGACGCATCGCTTTTTATCCAGTAAAGAGTTAATAGTTTCCAAATATTCGCAACAAAGTTCATTTTCTTCTTAGGGATTCCATCTACTTTGCAACCTCCTGTGTATTTATTTATTATAAATAATAAATATTGTTCATAAATGGACTGGGCGTATTTGCCCCAAGCGACAAATTTTTCTTTAAAAATTCATTAAAAATACAAACAATTTTCTGAGACAAAACTATCTGGGCTTCTAGTTTTTCTTATTTCAAAAAGCAGGAAAAACTTACGTGGCTGCAAAAACAACGAGAAACAAAGACTGTAGATGTTTTTTCCCAAACTGCAAAACTTAGATGTTGAGACTCCGGAACGTCAAAACCGTCTACTTTTATTTATAACGTTCTAACCACAGTGTCAATCGCTATGATTTTTTGTGGTTATTTCTACGAGTTGAACACACTTATAAAAAAATTTGCATGGAATTTGAATGAGTGTATTACACAGAAACAGCGGGTGGGCGTATTTGCCCCTTGGGCGTATTTACCCCGGTCTCACCTACTGCTTTTATCGATCGAATTAGTAGTTTTTAAGTTACAGCTACTGAAAATGTTAAAAAAGTGCGTTTTTTATGATGAGTAGTTTTTTGAAACGTGCTTTTTTAAAACTTTCAGTAACTGTAACTTAAAAACTACTAATTCGATCGACAAAAGCAGTGTATCACCGTAAAGCTAAGAAGTATACCTTTTCAAAAGTATACATTTTATGTTGATAAACTCAATTGTTCTTAATATTTCTATGGCAAAAACTGAGAAAAACATGTATTTTGCAAATATTTCGAAAACGCTTCTTTCGAAAAATAAATGATTGATATTTTCGTGTTCAGCGACCTCAAATTACTCTGAAAAACTCTTATTCTGAAAGTAAGTCGCAACTAACGAAAAATTTGTAAACTAGAAATGGTTATATATTATTTAATAAATATATGATAAAATATTAAAAAATATTAATATTGATAAAATATTAAGAATATTTAGAATCATAGAATCAATATTAAAAAAAAGTCAAAAGGTTGAATCGATGATTATTCGAAAAAAATAAATAAAAATATAAAAAAAGTACTTACTAAAATCGAAAGATTCCTATATTTTGAACTTGAGAGTTCAATGTAATTTTTGAAAGTGAACAACTTTGGAAATGCAATTTCTAACCAATGAAGATTTATTTTAGAACATGAAAAATATTAGTTTTAAGAAGAAAATAATTTATTTATGATAATTTTATTTTATCAATAATAAAGAAATAAAAAATTCGATCATTAATAAATTCATGATTATTATGATAATATTATTTAATATGAGGAATAATATAAAGAATATTAGGAATCATAGAATCAATATTAATAAAAAATGAAAAGGTTGAATTGATGCATGATTATTCAAAAAAAAAAAATCAAAATATAAAAAAAGCAATATAGCACTAGTAATAGAAACAAGTACTGTACAGAAAAATAGAAAATAATACATAACATTGAGAAAAGTTTTATGATAATAATAAATGATAATAACCCAGGTAGTAACAATATTTATTATAAGGAATAATAATAATAATAATATTAAGAATCATATGATCAATATTAGGCGAAAAATCAAAAGATCACATTGATGGTTATTCGAAAAAAATGAATAAAAATATAAAAAAAGTACTTTATAACATAGAAAGATTCCTTTATTTTGAACTTTAGAATTCAATGTAAATTTTAAAAGTAAACAACTTTGGAAATACAATTTCTGACAAATGAAGATTGATTTTAGTACACGAAAAATGCTAATTTTAAAAGGAAAAATTATTTCTCTGTAAGTTATTGAAATAAAGGATGATCCTTTTTGTGATTGTTGTGCTTTTTATATTATTCCTCAATTATTTTCGATTCACTAAATATGAGAACCTGGAACTTCAAATTTGACGACTTTTATGGGTAAAAAATGTAACATTACGAGATTATAAAAATGTGAAACTCGTACTGGGAAAGTTTAATTTTAAATCATTAAAGTTGTTAATACAATAATGTAGTGTTATAACAGTAAAAACTTCAATCTGTTGGAACCAAAAAAAAAAATTGTGTCTGAAATTGCAAAGTTGAATAATAAACGCTAACAAAAAAAATTAATTCCAATATCTTTCACAGTTAAAATAATAAAAATTTATTGATATTCAATCAATATTATCCAATGCAAGCAATTTTATTTAGCTTTATCTTATTGTTAGGTGAAAATATAAAAATAATTTTTTTTCCGTTTTCGTTCATTTAGTCAATGTTTGGAATATCAGGCTTATAGGAAAAAGAATTTCGAATAATTAACTCATCCTTCATTTTCTCGAGTATTCAATCGTTTATTTGACTCTTTTCAGAAAATTTTTTAATTTGATTCTTATTTCTCCGAAAATTTTTCCTTTTTATACATTTTCAGAGACTGTTGTCTTGTTGAATGAATATAAAAATTGTTGCAATTACAACAAAACGTATACCATTTCAAAAATTAATTATATTTTATTATATAACTTGACGAGGTAATCTCTAAAAATGTATAAAATAGTCAAAGTTTTGAAGGAATAGTAATAAGATGAATAATTTTCATGAAGAGGAATTATTCATTCGAAATTTTTTTTTCTGGAAGTAGATTTTTCCGGCTTCAACAGATAAAAATTTTTTTTGTTGATATTGAAAATAATGAGTTTTCATAATAATGTAGTACACCATATAATATTTTTTGGAAAAAAAACAACTCAATTAAAAACTTTCCAAAACTCTTCTGAAATGAAAAAAAATTTCCTGAACATTTTAATTAACAGGAAAAGAAATTTCGTTGATAACAAATCAACATACTGTGTTGATAACTCAACTCAAATTTTTTTATATCAATAACTCAAAGAACATAATAATCTCTATAAAAATTACCTGAAAATCACAAAAATTGAGTTCCATGGTTAAAAAACGCGAATAAAAAATTGTGAAAATTTAAAATGTGCAATTTTAAACTCTAGAAAATTGACAACTCGAAAATTCAAAGATTTTGAAGAAGCGGAAAGTTGTTACGTCTAAACCATATTGTCTAGGGTTTAAAACCTAAATCCTGAAAAAAATCTATTTTTCTAATAAATCCCTTCCGAAAATTTCTCTGCCTACGCTTCTGAGTAAAACGTTAAAACACGTTGATTTTGCTTGATTTTTCCGAAATGCCAGAAAAACCGTGAATTTTCCCTGACTCTAGAACAAGGAAATTTGCTCTCCCCGCCAGAATAATTTCTCATTACCCACCGGATGCAGGGGAGTCGTGGTTCCGTTGCACAAATTACGACATTTCGAATTCAGAATTTTCTCGACCAAACTGTCAAATTAATGACTTTGTTCTGATCTCTTCTACTTCAAGAGATATTTCTGTTCATTTTTTAGAAAATTCACGACGGAAGGACACCTCCGTGACTGAATATAATCAACTTTTTTCAATCATATACCGTTTCATAACTGCATAGGTTGATGGAATTCAGCACTTTCGAGACCATCGATTGAAAAAACAAAGCTTTGTTAAATATGCAAATAGTTGAGTGAAAAAAGTGTTGGAAAAACTTGTCTGTATATCGCGTAATTGAGATGTTTCAGGGCCACCAAGAAAACATTTGGGCCCGAGGCAGATAAATCACAAATCTATGTAACGTATGAATTAGAAAAAATTTAGAAAAATTGTATCATGATTACTTTAACATACGAGGATAGTGAAAACTAATTAAAACATTGTGTATGGTTGCACTAACCATAAGAGAAAATTCAAACAAAAACTGTGTATGTTTTCTCTCTATCAATATGTTGATATATATATATATATATATATATATATATATATATATATATATATATATGATTTTGACAACTATATCCTTTTTTCTTTATATTTGAATGGTAAAGGCTTAGAAAATTGTTTATTCCTAGCTGATGTGCGATGAAAGGTTTTTCACTGATCGAGTTTCATAATGCATTATTCCCCTTCACGTCGGCCCTTTCCTTTGATTCCTACCTCGAACGATTGCAAGTCAGTAGGCTAATTATACCTTGCAAAAACTCCTGCACTTAAACTTGCGTATTTTTAGCTACGAGGGTCATTTGAAAAGTTTCTGGCCTTTTCAAGAAAATAACATTTTTCGAGGCACAACATAATTTATTTTTCAACATAATCTCCTTTTAAGTC
>JAPYZL010199640.1:0-13212 GCA_030522825.1 Platygaster orseoliae | reverse complement strand
GTTCCACGCAAAAAAAGTGGCCATTTTTTTGTACATGCACGGGAAAAAATATTGTATGTTACATGGGAGAAAGAGAATGATTCCAACTCGTGTGTTTGTGCACTCGCTGCCGCTCGTGCCCAACTTCGCACTCGTTAGAATCATTCTCTTTCTCCCTTGTAGCATAAATATCTATTCTCAATCATTGAACTATCCAATACTTGTCTGAGTTCTTATGTCATTTTCCAAATCACTAGCATAACCTGACAAAAACGAAATTGATATCAACTTTTTTTTATGGCGAAAAAAATTATTTATTGAGTTTTTACGAAATTCCTAAGTACTTTTAGACTTTTTTATTCATCGCAAATTTAAAAAGTTCTTGCGAATTTTAGAGATAGGATCTCGCTAGTTTTCAGCAATTAAAAGCTCTCTGGTATCAGTTTTTCTTGAATTTTTTTATTTTTTTTATTTTAATATTCTCAAGAACCCTACAGAAAATCATATAAGTTCTTAAACGTTGAAAAAATTTTCTATTTATTTAAAATTTTATATTATCAAAGTGACTTCGTTAATAATATATGTAACTGAATATTG
Source organism: Platygaster orseoliae (assembly GCA_030522825.1). Taxonomy (NCBI): domain Eukaryota; kingdom Metazoa; phylum Arthropoda; class Insecta; order Hymenoptera; family Platygastridae; genus Platygaster; species Platygaster orseoliae. The sequence goes on along the minus strand of JAPYZL010199640.1, from coordinate 12,636 downwards.
AAATTTTTTTCTTAAATATTTTGAGAACATTGAATTCGCTCTCAAGTATATTATTTGAGTTGAAAAGTTTTTAGACAAATAAAATTTCATGAATTATGTCACCACTTAAATTGTGATTTGTCAAGTTACTATCTTAAACTGACAAAAACAAAGTTTATCAAATTCAAAAAAATTGTTCTTTATTTAAAGTAAATGAATTGTTATTTAACTTATTTTCAAAAAACGTCTAAATTTTTTTTTTGGAAGATTTTTTGAAGATTTTTTTTAAAGATTTTTTGAACATTTTTTCACTGAAGGTCAAAGAAAAATTCGTGTAATTTTGGAAAGAATTGATACGTTTTGTACGTTTTTTGAAATTCAAAACAGGATATTAGGACATTTAAATATATGCTCAAATTTTGAAGATTCAATTCTTTCGAGACTCTCATCTCTGTGCAAGAATTTAAATTTTTCATGAAATCTTTCTTTCCTTATATGTTTACTACAAGATCCTAATTGAACCTAATTTGCATTTGAAATTTGTGAATTGTTTCAAAAATTAGTAAAAAGAGAAATCTAAATTTCAAAAAAGTTAGGATCATTTCGAATAGGTCACTATACAATTTTCGTAAAATTTTCAAAAATGCTGTAAAATGACTCAAAAAGAAACCGAATTTGCTTGAAAAAAATCTAATTCTTATGACAATCCAGAAAAAATTTTAAATAACTCGCTAAACATTTAAATTTATTAGTGATGTCTTTTCTTCAAACATTTCTAAGATACATGATTTTATAATAGATTCAAAGAAAATTATCATTACACTTCATTGAAAAAAATGTCCTCATCTTATATAATTTCACTTAATTAGTCTATGAAAATGACATTTTATTCTATCAGATAACTTTTTTTTCGATCGCGTTGCAAGCTATATAAAATTTCAATAATCAAGTATTATTCACTGCTTCGAAAATCATACCCTTCTTAAAAAACGACGAACTATACCAATACTAAAAAACTCTTTCTCTACCAAAAATAATTTTTTTTATGTCAAAGGCACTTAGACAAGTTATCACTATCACTTGTAAGAAAGATCGACAATCAGTTAATTGAGTTGTATGTTTCTATTTTTGACTGTTTAGAAATACGATGCTACATATCGTGAATGAGCGATGATGGCATAAATTAACTCCGAAGCATCTTGTCTCCTATCTTAAAAAAAGTCAACAGAGACGCACTTCATCTTTTCCTATGTCTCTGTCAAAGTGTCATTAAAGACGAAAAAAAAGATATTTCAAAATTCATGAATTAGTAAATCAAACTTTTCGTTTAAATTCCCATGCTTCTGATAAGTTAAAATTTTTTCTAAGCTCATCTTAACTTGAAATCTACTCAAAATTTTATCAATGTTGTAAAAATAAAAATTGCATACTATGACTCTTTTTCGTATAACTTGTATTTTCCAAACACGAAGTAATCATCGAGAACTCGTGGTGCTTTAGGATCGCCAGAAACTCAGAGAATTTCCGGTGGCGAAAAAAGGCTCGAAAACGTTAGCATTGGACGATTAATTGCCAGACATTGTTTCTCCTCCCACGCGCGAAAAATTCACCGGGAAAAAGGGATGGAAGCGCGAAACGATTGGAATGCTATCGTACCCGGGGACGGGGTCATGACCAGTGCCACAGCTCAGGGATTCCAGCGGCGCCGCGTAAATCTGTTATCACTCATTAAGATATTTGCGCATTGTTTCGATTGAGGCTTAACGAGGGCCAATAACGCACTACGAGTGCGTTCTTCAGATTCTTAATGAAATTCAGCAAGTGCAGTTAATAAAAAAAAAAAAAACAATATTGAAGGGAAATATGAGACATCATTTCAAGGTTATCCCTGGTCAAGCATGATAAAGACTTACCTCTTCAACGTAAGCCTTCTGCACCATCCCAGACCAGCAAACTTTGCAGAAACAAACCATATCCTTCGAAACATCCTCATCCTTGTCCCTTTCCTTCAATCCAACCTGTTGTTGATGTTGTGGTTGCGACGGAGGTGGAGGCGGTGGCACTGGGGGCGGTAAAGGACTGGTCGCAACTTCCAAACTATCCGAACTCGAGTTGTGCCTCCTGGGTGGCGTTATGTTCGAAACTTTCCTCTGCGAAACTCCCACTGACGCTCCCGCGGACTGTCTCACTTCATTTGACCTGACACGGTCGTTCCCGGACTTCAAGTACCCCGAATAAGGTGAAGACAAATAAAGATTGAGCATGCACTTGGACCCGTTACTCACACTGGGAGTGGTGTTCTGAGGCTGTTGGGGCTTTAGGAAATCGTCCAAAAGGTAGAAACTCTGAGCCCTGTTGGAACGTTTCTGACTGTATCCAACCTGGATGTTCTTTGCTTTTCGGGTATGAACCAAGTGGTCTTCCTCGATTTCCCTGTCAGCGCTTGGTTCATTCTGAAACAGCCTTCTGCCAACTTTGGACTTGCCGTTCGGGAACTCCCCGTTTTCCGGATACTTGACCCCAGCATACGGGAAATTCCCGTTGCTCTGCGATTTCTGGTACCTCTCGGAATCCCCACTTGACACCGGTGTGCACTTTTCATGCGAGCTTTCGGGAACGGACGCACTAGTGTTGTGATAGAACGAGGTCTGGCTCGACCTTGATTGCGAATTCGAACTCACTGGCGTCCTGAGCAGAGCCCCGAGAGACCTCCACTTCCGGTCCTGTCCGTAACAAACGGAAGACGCCCACTTACGGTCGTTCCTTTCTGACGAGGAATTCATGGACCATTTTCGTTCCTTTGTCGGTGACGACATTGCGTTAGGCCACTTCCGGTCTTGAGCGGGTGAGGTCGTAGCCGAGGTCGCGGTGCTGTTGTTGGCAGTGCTGGTGTTGATGTTGTTGGCCCATTTCCGTTGTTCGGTGGAAGGAGAAGGAACATTCGAGTACTCCCTTTGTTTGGTCTTCCACCACGACGAGGTGGATGCCGTGAAGAGTATTAAAGCTCCTCGCAAAGGGTTCGCGTGGTTCTTCGAGACGTCCCGGGTCTTGGATTGCGGATACGAGGAGTCATCGCGGTAACTAAATGCGCTTTTACGGTATTCCGCGTTCTCGTCTTCGCGAACGAGGATCGCGTTTGTGCTCCGTAATCTCGGCCGCGTTTTCACGAATCCGTAGTCATTTGAGTCTCCAAAGGAACTTTCGTCGTGCGGGTCCAATGAGCTTTGGTCCAGGTGAAGGGCCCGGTACTTGGGTAGCTCGTAAGCTTCCAAGGACTGCTGCTGGGGAAGGGTCGAGGTTCGCGCGCGATGAGCGTCGTTGGAGCTTCTCTGCAAGCAGGAGAAGCTCGCAGAGTGTCGCAAGCTTGATGGTGGGTTGCTCGGTTGACTCACGCCGAGCATTTTGAGATCCTTGGCAGTGTTAAGGGGTTACTGGGCTAGCTGGGACGTGATAGTCGATGGGAGGGTTTTCCGGCTGGGTATCATTTTCCCCTTAGAAGTGGTAGTCAGTCTGGAACAGAAAATGAGTGCGATGGTAGGGCGAGAAACGTAAAGTAACTGGCAAATTAAAGTATGGTTAAGCAAACGTTCGTTGCTAGGGTATGATTGTATGATTCGATGAAAGCGTGCAGCAAACGTTTACGGAAATTCGACAAATTTTCATTACATTTGCTTATCGTTACACGGATTCAAGTGGAGTAGGCAACACCTACGATCGTGCAACGAATTGTCTCAATCGAACCAGTTAGGGTTCATTACGATTTCCTAATTAACAAGTCTAGACGTTAATTACGACGGGTTTCTTATTTCGGATCGCGTGGTCCGTGAGCAAATAAAACTGCCTGGCACGTGACGGTCGTTTCTGCAATTAAAACGGAAATTGAGGGTCACCCTCGAAAAAAACATTTTTCCCGCACGGCGCCCACTCGGCACCAGTGATTTCGCGCGGCATTATCGAGATCGCCGGACACTTAAATGCTTCTTAAGTGCCATGGCCGGTTGAGGATTTCGCCGAGGGCGAGAATAACCTGACGTTCTGCGCACACCGATCGTGATTATAATTAGCCGCAGTGCAATGCGCAAGGTGAAATAACATCAAATCGAAGAAACTTGGGCGTGATTCTGAAATTTATCGAATTCCTGGAATGATGAGTTAGGGATTTTATTTTCTCCCGAACATCTATTTCGATAATTCGATTTTAACTTGAGAATTTTCTCGAAATAATTTATGAGAAAAATGTTCTAGCAGACTACCATAGCATGTAATCGCAATTGCATGACCTGAATTTTACTTATATCTACTCCTGATAAGTCCATTCTACACATTCTGAAATTATGGTTTGCTGATCCCGTAAGAAACGTCTTATATGGTAAAACTCAAATTGCTGTATCGTGATCGTGATTATTCGCAGTGTAACGCAAGAAGAAAATGACATGGAATCAGAGAAACTTGGGCGGCGGATTTTTCGAAGCGCGTATACATACTTTCTTTACCTCTGTTATTATTCATCTCTGGCAACTTTGTTGTAACTTTCGAGCGAATGGATCGAGTTATGTGAAATCTGAAAAGTAGTGCGCTACTGAATGCGAATTCTTGCTACAATATTGGTTGAGATGGAGCAATTAACTCGTTACGCTTTCGACGGTAGCGAGAAACGAAGGAAATTTTTCATCGAAGAGCGTTAATTTGAATTTTTAGAGAGTTCGTTTGAATTGTTGTAAGATAATTTCGTATTAACGATGATTTTTTATCACTTTGTGCCAAATGATCGTTCTAGGTTCCTGAATGAGTAAATAAATTTTCACTTCGCAGTCTACGCATGCAAAAAGGCAAGGCCGTTTGCGGGCACATAAAAGTTGGCTGCGTGATTGCACAATCGCGGTATGTAACAATAACGAGTTGCCGTAAAGTTGGCGGAAAAGCGCCCTCGTTTTCATGTCCCCCCGAGAAGAAAAATTGACTCGAACGGAGCGCCTTTTCAGAAAGTGCTCAAAGGAGCATTGAAGAATAACGCGATTCGACCTCGCGATATTTCTCGGTTTTGAAATAACGTTCCTCTCGATACTTCTCAATACAAACGAAGAATTTCTCATTCCGATCCCAATATTACCAATTGACTCATTTGTCATGGCGCCGAGAGCATATTTTTTATGGACGCGCGGTAGGTACTAACTAAAACTAATACGCTTTTTTAATGATAAACGGAATATTCAGTCACGATGTTGTTGAATACTTTGCGTGAAATAAATTAAAATTCATTTTTTATGGCATTGAGAATTCGGTAGACCAAGTTTCGTTCAAAATGGTGGAAGGAATTATCGTATTCTACATTGAATATTGAATTTCATAGAACCATGTCGTTGATCGTCATCTACTAAACGGAATTCGAAACAAAATTTTAAAAAACTGTACTACCGTACCATTTTCAACACCCGACCAAACAGCTACTCCAAATGCCAATGCGGAGCCGCGATTCGCGCTCTGGATATCCTGAGTCACCTGGCTGATTTAATTGGACGGGATCCGCGGCCGGAACTAATTGCACGCTCGACACATACGAATCGCCTAAGACTTGCACAAGAAGCCTTGCGCAAGATGATTTGAAAGCCGCCCCGATGCGTTTCCAAATCCATCCTCGCGAGTTGCGCGAGCGATTTATGATCCGCGGGATATAAAACAATCGCTCCGCGATTGATGAGCCGCGATTACGCTTCCGTGATAGCGAATCCGATAAACAAAGGATCCACTATATTCACCAGGTCATAGATGAACTGCAAAATTCATCAGCTGTCTGGTTCAGGTAAAAAGGAGACCAAGAGACACAGTGGCGTAGCAAGACGTTTCGGCGCCCGGGGCACGATGAAAGAAATGACCCCCCCCCCGCCCGCGAATGAAATTATCTTTAAGAAAAATCAATGACATTCGTTTTGGGTAATGTTTTTGACATTTAAAAGTGTCCCAGAATTCCGAATAAGACACATTAAAGTGTCTTCGAATTTCGAATAAGATACTTCAAGAAGTGTCTTGGAAATTAAAAATATATAGAAAATTTTCAAAAACAATTTAAAAAGTGTCTTAGACACTTAAAAATGTATAAGAGTTCCAGAAAAGATATTTTTCAAAAACTTTAAATTCAAAATAAGACGCGAAGGATTGTCTTTGAATTATTTATAAATCACTTGAAGTAGTATCTTAGACTTCTAAAACTGTCTTTGAATTAAAAAAAAAAAATCCTGGAATAGTGACTTGGACAATTGCACATTTAAAAGTGTTTTAAAATTCCGAATTAGACACATTGGAGAGTCGTACAATTTCAAATAACAGACGTTATGAAGTATCTCAGAGATTAAAAAGTGTCTTAAAATTCCGAATGAGACGCTCTTAAGTATATTAGAACCTGGAGTAAGACATTTTGTAAAGTGTCTAAGAAATGTCTCATTATCTTTGGATTTTCAAAGACAATTCGAAAAGTGTCTTAAAATTCCAGAAAAGATACTTCAGAGGGTCTTTGAATTTTAATAAGACACTTCAAGAAGTTTCTCTAAATTTGTAATAAATTACTGCAAGAATTAGCGTGTCACACGTTTGAAAGTGTTTTAGAATATTCCTAAAGACCTCAAAAAGTGTTTTGAACTCTAACAAGTGTCTCATATATCTATATAAAAAACATAAAAGTATTTTAGAATTTCCAATAAGACACGTCAAGAATTGTGTTGACATTCGATAGTGTCTAAGAATCCTAGATAAGACACTTTAAAGTGTTTTAGCATTTCGAACAAGACACTTTCGATTGTCTAGAAATTTCATATAAGGCATTTCAAGAAGTGTTTTGGGCATTTCCGAATATCTTGGAACTTCGAAAAAGACATTCCAAGAAGTGTCTTATACGATTGAAATTTCTGAGAATTCCGGAAAAGATAAAGGTCTCTCAATTTCAAAATAGACACTTGGAGGACTGTTTTAAATTGTTGCATTTATCACTGAAAGAAGTGACTTAGACGTTTGAAAGTGTCTTAGAACTTTTATAAAACACCTTAAAAAGTGTTTTGGACATTGAAAAGTGTCTTTGAATTTCGAACAAGGCACATTGAAATGTCTTCGAATATCAAATATGACACTAAAAAAGTATCTTGGATGTGATTCAGCATTGAGCAGTGGTTCTGTTTTTTTTTTCTCCGGACAACGATAAAATCGGCGATCCAGGTGAAAATTTTGATAATATTTTGTGCGCCTTTTGAAAATTAGTCACACTTGAAAAACAGGAATATTTGCTCTAATGGACGTCAGCCGATTTACCGCTTCTTTGATTTGGCGCCTCGGGGGGCAGTGGCGGCACCCCTTTCTACGCCACTGAAGAGACCAAAAAGCAAAAGTCAGTAACTTACATCAATGAACGCAAAATGTTATTCTGAAACTAAAATATTCTTCTATGGAAGAGAATCTCAGTAACAAAATAGTAATTTGTGCATCAACGGCAGGAATATTTGACTCAAACTGCCTTGTTTATTCCTGGCTGAAGATGCAAGATTTCAAACTCAAATCAAGTTCAAAATCAGTGAAACCACGATTAAAGATTTAAAAATTTCGACGTTTTGAAACAGAAAGGACCATAGCTCGCCAGATGAGATCGCATTGAGCAACCAGACGGAGTTTACAGAGCGTGAAAATGCGGGGCATGGCCCAAAGATTGAACGAGAAAAGTGGTTGCTCTAGTTACACGAGTCCCGGATGCCAGATTAAGTTTCAACCCCAAAGGGATAGGCGATATTTATAGGGACAGTTCTCTCTTTGATCCCAGGTAATCGACAAGCCGTTACGTAAATTTCGGAACCGCTTGTGGACGGAAAAAAATTACCATAATTTTCTTTCGCGCGAAAATCGAGTCGCTCCCGTCCCACGGAATTTCCGCTGTAAACTTGCTCGAAATTTATATTCGCGGGAGCGAAAAGAGCTCGCATTAAAAAGTTTCGCCGATAAATCACGGCCAAGTCGCGTAGATGATATCGGTATTCCCGGGACTGTGGATAGGAGTAACGCACGAGCATGGAACAGGGACGTATTCAGAAGTCCTCGGTTTGATTTCATTGTTCAAAGAGTTTGGATTTGAGAGTTCTCACTTTGAACAGAACTGTTGGCATTAATTTAAACTTTTTGGAATCTTTTCCATAATGCAAGAGTAAAATGTGTAAAATGTTGTTTATTTAGTAATTTGGAAAAGTTATTGTTGCTTCGACCAGATACAAATTCACGCATTCAACATTGATGAATAATTTATCGATCCCGAATGACTCCACGCAACAACGAGTGACAAGTTAGATTTTGGGCGTTCCCACGGGAGTCTGTGGCCACGAAAGTTTATTATTCACGTCAATCAGGGGCCACGCGACTTCGACCTCAATTTACTCGCCCACTCCATAACTTTCGACGCCGAATGTTCCCTGTTACACGAAGGCTTGTACGAAGCAGCAATACCAGATGACATCACAAACCAGTCACGTAGGCTCTAACACCCCTTGTAGTAATTACGACCCCTTGATATAAATCCTCCCAGAAATTTGTGAGACCTTTTCAGAATCTATGAGATATTTGTCATAATCAAATTTCCCGATTTGTAGAGAATAAATCTGCATGAATTATTAGAAAACGTGTTGAATAAAAATACAAAGGAACATATGATAATGAAATCACTTTTGTTGAGTCATTAAAGAATGGTACTAAATTGAAGAACGAAAACGAAGTGCTTTAACGAGTTTTCTAAATAAAGGAAAAAACGTGCTTGGTCGACAAAAACAAGTACGAATGAACTAGGAACGACACTGAGTGTAAAGTTTTCAGGAAGTGAACATCGGGAAACGCAAACTTGTCGTTGCTTCGGTCACGCAATGTAGGAATATTGAGATTCCGTGCCACAGAGTGATGTCGTTCGCTTGTTTTATGTAACTCGAGCGGAACACTCTTGCCATGACCTTTAGAAGGAAAAAATACGCTCGCAGAGGTATTGAGATTTTTCTTCGATTTGGTGTTTTACGAGGAAAACGTTTAATTACTGATATTTCGATGAAAATTCCTTTAGTATATATATTTGTAAAAATCAATTATCTTGTTATAATGCACAACTTTAAATTTTCAGCTACATTTTTTCCAAACTTGAAATGCAAGAAATAATTTTCTACTCCATTATACGGAAAATACTTTCTTCCAATTTTCTCCACAGTAACCAATTTTTTTATTTCGACCTTTTGAAGAAAAGTACTCCCTCGAAGCAAGGGAAATATCCTTTGTTTCGGTGTCCTTTGAAGAAAAATATTCAATTTCATGAGGTCCTTTGCGTAACTACCGATATTTTTCGCACAGAATCACCAATTTTCATGCAAATTGAAGCGCGGTTCAAGTTTCGGGAAATAGCTCGAGGGAGAAATGGTGTTTAGGAGAAGTCTTTCGATTCAAGGGAAATGCAAAAGAGGAAAATTTGTCGAGTGGAGTTTTACTTTCCGAAATAATTCATGTTTACTGTCATTGTTATTTAACTAACACATGATTTATATGAATTTTCGATTATATACTAAAAAAAAATTCGACGATGTATCTAAAAATTGTTCACATGTTCTACCAGTGCCGTACCTAGGATAATGAGCGCCTGGGGCAATGAATGATTTGGCGCCCCCCCCCCTCTCGTTTTATACGTTTTTTTTATACACAAACTCCGTAGCCGAAGTTCCGTAATAATTTTCTAGATTATTTTTCACAATTTCTATGTAATACTTCCTTATAATACGCAAATTCACGTACATATTATCATATAAAAAATTATCTACATTATTTTAAGTCCTGGAATTGTAAAAAAAAATCAAAAATAACTATTATCTATGTATTATTCAATTTTTTTTAGATACAAAATCCTGGAATAAGCAATGAATATAAAAAAATTCAGTGTTGTTTAAATATTCCTTTTATTCTTTATTCTAATTGTAATTCGATCTGTGATTTAAGTTCAATAAGTCATTCAATTTTTTCTAACAACTATTTCGAATTTATTATGTAAAAGAAATGAAGATTTATGGGAGATCAAACGAAAAGCTAAAGTGAAAAAAATGCCTTTAGAAAACATAATCATCATTCTTTGAGCTTACATTCTTTGTACCTTGATACTTAAATAAAGGTTATATTGTTTTTCCGTACTTTGTGCTTTGTAAACTTAAACTTGGTGCATTCGCTATTGAAAGAGAAAACAAACGTTCTGCAGTCACTAATGGAGGAAAAATATGCAAAGATTTTTTGGTGCATCTTTTAAGAAGATTCTGGGAAACTCGAGAAGTATTAAAAATTATGGAATATTTTAATGAATTGGAGGAATTTTTATGAAATTAGAAAAGTTTGGAATTGTTTGTGGTATATGTTTAAAATTAATAAAAAATATTGAGGAATTTGAAAATATGGGAAATTTAAAGGATTGTTATTAGGTTAAATGTTAATAAACTATATAGAATGTATTTATTATTTTTTTTTAGGAATATGCATAGTAATAATTTTCAAGTTTTTATTTAAAATCTCAGAAACCTGAAGAGTAATTGAAAGTCATAGAACATTTTAATCAATCAGGCAAAGTTTCAGAATATTGAAGAAGTTCAAAATAGTTTATACATATTTTAAACTTAAGATATGTGAGAAAATTAAAAAATATTAAAAATTTAAATGGTTCTTAAAATACCAAATACATTTTACGAATTTCCGAAATTGTAAATATCGTTGTATATGCTGTCATATATTTCTTCTAAGTACATGCATGATAAAGTTTATTGATAATTTTTTTTTAAATTTGTAAAACTTAAATAATATATAAAAATCACGGTGCAGATGAACCCATTTTTTTTAAATCTGAAAAATTTAGCATAGTTTTTATTCGGAACTTTCGGTTTTTTCTGGAGACTTAAAAAAAGATCGAAAATTTAAAAGATTTTCAATAGTTTTAAATAATCCGAGATATTCTTAGAATATCATAAATCATTTTTAAACCTTGCAGATCGTGTTTATTATCATGTTTTTTCGAAATATACATGATGATATTTTTCCACATTTTTTTAACAATCAGAAAAAAAAGTTCAGTAGAACAGTTCTACTGAACTTTTTTTTGTTTTGCAGTTTTAATATTGTGTCAATCCACAAGCAGCGTAATCAAACACTTCTGTTAACTACTCCTAATGTACGAATCTACCGTACAATTAAGCGTTCTTCAACCAGTTTTTTATCCTCAGTGTGCACGTATTTTATTGCTAATATAATGACCGTAATTTCTGCCAGCATAATCGACGCTGTGCGATATTTTTTCTAGTAATCTTTTTGCCTTGCACGCGGAGCCTTCAGCGGAAAACTCGTGATCTCGAAAAGTAGCTCGTCGATCTCAAGATGATATCGCTAATACGTTGCGAAATTAATAATTTTTAGAGATTCATCGATGTACGTAGTAGAGTGAAATAGTCCTCAAACACTGATGTATTAAGTTTGAATGTTCAGTCATTTTTTTACTATCAAAAGCGTTTCGAAAAATTTTTTAACATAAGGTAGCAACTTGAACATTAGGTGAACACCCTAAGCTTCTTTTATCGAAAAATTCATTTTTTTTCTTAGTTTTTACAATTGTGAAAGGAAATTTTATTTGAACATGGAAGAGTTGCATACGTAATGTTACAGCCCTTTTTTTTTTGTTACAAATTAGTAATTCTAGAGTTAACATAACCTCACTTTGTACGCTATGGTCGTTATTTACAAAATGAATTATATTTACCTACAAATACCTATACACTATACAGACTAAGACTTTTTCACATGGCAGTGTAAGTTATTAAAAAAAATCCTAAACTTCATATCAGACCACAAAAGTAAACCCGGAAGTGTGCAACACTGCCCTTTCCCATTAAGAAAACCGTTGTACCATTTGTCCATTGGTACAAATGAGAAACGGCAAAGCTGGGATATGATGCATCGCGCGATTAACAATCGTTTTAATAGACGAGTAACAAAAATTAATCGGCTTTGGGCAATAACCGCGCTCACCATTAGCGGAATTGATCGATCAAAAAGCGCGACAAACGAACCGCCTTGACAACCGATTTCGAGAGAAGCGCGATTCGCGCGCGAGGAGCCCTCGGCACCGTCTCGCTTTCCTCTCGTTAACGAAGTCTTTGCACGTGGCGTGGGCGGCTTCGAACTAGACAATGGTTACCGGTCAAGTCATTACTTCATCTCTCGCGACGCACACGACTCGAACAAAAGCGAGCCCGTCCAATAAGTTTCTTAATGTTACGCCACGCAACGCGGATAAACTCTCGGATCGAGCGTTTACCGCCGCGAAATTCCAACGGAATTTCAATGAAATGCATCTAGGTATTTTTCAGTGTAAGGTTTTTACGAGAGTCCGTGGTTTACGCAGCCACGTTGTCGGTATTGGATTCGGGGGCTATTACCTTCTCATTTAGATATAATCTCGTTTCAAGTAGTGATGATTATAGATGGTTAGACTCGAATCGATAGTTGTTAATGAAAAAAATTGGCATGGTGTCAATTGTGCACCATATTTATTGTGCACGGGTCGATTATGCACATTTTCTAGAAATTCATCACTATAATTATGGAATTGAAAAATTATGACTTGAAATTTTT
>JAPYZL010199627.1:0-13895 GCA_030522825.1 Platygaster orseoliae | reverse complement strand
GTAACTAAGCATTAGAGAGTGTTGGGTGTTCGGATTTGCACACATGAAGCCTTTTTAATGGGCATTAGATATCCTCAGAACATTAACCCGTCTTTCACTTATCATTCACCCATCCTTATCATTTCACCCGTACAGGTGAATGTTGGGTTGCCAGGGTGTGAAATTGGTTAAAAATAACTTTTTATACAAACTTTTGATTTTTTCTGATTTGATGTCAATAGTAAAAATTGTAAACAGGAAACGGATAATGTAGAATAAAAAAAATATAATCGGGTTATGTTGGATTTGAGGGTCAGCAAGAATCTCACACGCGTTCCCTAGTATCTCGTTTTATCAAGGTCCTCATTGTTACAACCTCTACTGTCGAGCGCTCGAGGAAGAAAGCAGAAGAAAGCAAGCCCGATCGAGCCGACAACGCTCTGATGGGCATTCGGGCCCGTGCATAGTCGCACAGCGCAGTCTTAATTTATATGAGTACCTCCATTTATATTCTACATGTAAACTTATAAGCTAAGATTCTAATTCCTACAGCTTAAAAAAGTATGAATTTTTTTAATTTCAATTCACTCAAGAAAGCGACTTAATTATACTTGCCAGAAAAATACGACATTTTTATAAAATTTATGATAAATAAAGTTCATATCGTGCAAAATCAAGATCTGAAAACATTTTTAATTTATGTTAAGGCCCTCTTATTTTGGAAAAATCAAATTATCATAAAGGATTTCAAATAGTGGGTGATACATTAGCGAGAAACAGTTTTTGTCGAGCGAGTTCCTAAGGCAACCAGCGATTTTATTCTTTGTTTCTGCTACCAATATGATACAAACTGAAGAAAATACTAAACATCTGGGCTTGGAAAAAAAGGCCAATAAATCTTTTCGAAATCGTTTATTTAGCTCAAGTCATACAAACTGATTTATAAATCAGTCAGCCACTCTTGCATCACGATGCACGAGAAACTTGTGACTCTTGAAACATCTTTGCGTTTTACTTGAAGCGTTCGCCACATCAATTCGTTGCAAAGTTTTTGAATTCAAACTAGATTTCCTGAACCTTCGCGCTACGCAAAATTTCATCTACCTCTACATCCTCAAGCACCGATCAAAAACTATCTTCAATCATCCCACATTGATTCTTTTCGATACAAAACTTTTCCTCACGTTGACATAAAAGTGACCCCCAACTTTCCTTAACAATACACGCCTTTTTCCTCAGCGATAATAAAAAATACAAAGAAATGAACGTCTATCGTCGTTACAATTACTTCTCTAACATCGAACCTCGAATTCTAGAATCAGTATTTTTGAAATGATAGAAAAAAAAGTTTGCCCAAGGCGACTTGGAGAGATATTAAATTTTCAAAAAACCTGACTTCGAATTCTCTAAAAGCCTCCAAAGTCAACTTGACAAAACAATTTCATTTTCGAATATATCTATTCTCATCCAGAAATGTTATAATTTGTTTACAGCTTTGTGAGCTAAATAAATTAAAAATTTTTTCGATCATATGTACATTTTTTCTATGGAAACAGACAAGCCAAAAAAATCAATTCTCAGCTCCTTTGCAACTTATCCCTGAAACTAAATCATGCACTTTTTTCAATCTCAGTTTTCTTCTTTCGCGAAATTCCTACACCTTGAGATATTTCATTAATGTTTATTATGAATACTTAATTTTTGTATCGAGTAAGTCTATTTTGTCTTTGTATATCATACGGGTAAACGTAAAATTTCGCGGATAATTAACAGGGACATGTTTGGTAACTGCTTGAAAACTAAAGGAAAAAGCACGATTTCCTGATCAACTGAGGACACGAAACGCGAAAATAAATTACAAGAACAATGGAAACTCGTCGGTAAATATCTCGAAATGAGGAAAAGGTGCTGTTCTTGTAGCTTTTAACCTGCAGCACCAAACGTATCTAGATTTTTTATATATCGAAAAAAAAAGAATATTCATGATCACTATTCCTAAATCTTACAATAACAAATCGCACACGGCTATCCAAAGTCCGTCTGTAACCCTATGAAGCTTTCGAAAATAACGCTTTTCAAGAGATAAAAACCGAGTTGTAAAACTACAAACTTAAAAAGTGAAAAAAACTCATTAGAAGTCTTCCAAATATGATTTAATTCAATTCAAATTGATTGTACAAAAATTGATAAAAAAAACTGTGATTTGTTCACAGAAACTTTCGAATTAAAGTTTTTTGAAAAAAAAATGTTCGAATCACCACCAAATTAATCCACAAAGACTGTTCATTAGTTATAGAACAAAAATGTAATATCAAGTTGGAATCAAATTTTGTTTCTTATACAATCCCTTGATTACCAACCATATTATCCAAGTTGATAAAAAGCTATGAAATTCCATCAAGTCGAATTCAATTCATTTCCAACAGTGTATGAAAGCCACTGAATTTCATAACATAACGCGTGAACAGTCACAAAACACTTAATTAAACCCTTATTATACAAATACATGTCCAAAAAAGAAAAAAAACTAAAACAGAAAAATAATTAAACGGGACAAAGCTTCCAACTGATTTCGAAGGTGTGAATCGAGGTGACGAGCAAAAAGGCAAAGTTTCATCTCAAACGCAAAAATAAAAATTTTTTCATCAATACGCCATTAACTATGCTCATTTACACGCACACGCACGTTCGCTGATATAAATAATAACTCAAGGAAATATGTCAAAATCTTGATTGCTCGTTGCCTCTTTTTATCCTTCTCGAATCCATCGAAATTCACAATTCGATGCATGAAATTTCGAAAGATCTTGTCTTTCAAGCTCGGTTGCCCCAATTTAAAGAAATTTGACCTCTTTCGCCGTCACGATTACAGTAAATGTGCAAAGTTGCTCGAAAAAATTTCCATTTTCCAAGACTTTGTAAGCTTCATACAACTAGAAAACACAAGATCGAAACAAGCAAATCTGTCCATATTTTTTTCAGATAGTATAACACCGTGATCATGACGGTGCTTGCTTTGATTCCATAGTTTTCAACCCGTGGATAAGATCCCAGAATGCTTCTGGCTCCTCGTGAAAGCAAACTGGGACAGTGCACTTTAGGGATAGGAAAAATATCGATACTATTTTTGTATTATTTAATTTTAAGTATCCTGTATTTCAAATCTCAATTTTTTGATGTTTTGAAATCTAATGTATAATATTTCACAAAAATACCAAATAAAACTTTTTCCTATCCCTAGAGATATTGTGTCACATCGAATTACCTATTTTTGCAACGCCTCAAATTCAAACTGAAACCCAACATTTGGTACGGCGTATTTCAAGGCGGCGCAAACTGCAAATGTGTCGGAGTCATTTGTCGATTTTTCGTCAATATATCAGGTAATAAGATCGATACATTGTTCATGTGTAGAAGCCATTCGATGTGATTTAGGGAAAAATGTCACAGCCGTGACGAAATTTCCCATTGCCGCGATTTTTCCAGCATCGAAATCGGTCTCCAACATTTCATTTAAATCACAGTTTTAAAATCAACGGCTACTAGAATCCACAAAATTCCCTTTGCACTGTTACTACCGTGCGAATTATAAATTCGAGACATTAATTCATCAATTTTCAGCTCAAATCATATTCGTTAAGCCGAATTTCGGAAAAAACTCTAATGTTGCTTGAAACGAAAAAAAAAAAATTAGGCGCGAATTAAACACTTGAACAACAATTGATCAACGTTGGTTTCAAATGTTTTTACTTGTCAATGGCTCCGTTAATTAAATTAGTTTTTATCTGGTTGCCGGTAAGAATGCTGTTGCCACTTTCAGGGGCTGGTGCTTTATCTTTTTTATTTTGAGCACTGGTCACGTTGTCGAGGCCCAATTTACTGAGGGTACGCAAGGCAGTGAGGGCAGCGTGATCGCGACTCGCGTCTGTGGTGGCTCCGTGGCCGTGGCATACCTGAGGAGGATCTGTGCTCAGAGACACCAGCGAAAGATACTCTTTGTAAAGACCCTGCAACATAATCGTACCCACACAGAAAAATTAATAAAAAACATAAATACCACTCACATGCCTCTTACACTCTAAGTTAATTTTTCATTTCTCATCGAGCACGAGTTTCAGTCCAACATAAAAGTCTTTTTGAAACTTTGTACTCGACTTTTTCTAATGAATCCAACTCAATCCAATACACATTCATAATAAAATCAAAAATAATGTTTAACAACTTTAAAAAATTACAACTTTACAGCATGAAATTCTAAAAAGACTATACAATCTTATACATAAATAATAAAAAAATAATAACCAAAATATAAGAAATCTGTAGAATATGATACTCCATGTAGATGTTACTTTTCCGAAAATTCATAAAAATACTAAATATCTATCGAAATTTAAATTCTAAAGCAATCTATTAAAATAATTAAAATTTCATTAAGTACTAAAAAAAAATGTGAGAAATACTATTAAAATATCAATACTTAAAAACTATGTGAATATTATCTCAAATATTTAAAAATAAAACTTTAAATCCTAGATAATATGATTCTAGAAATCTATAATCTATAAAAAAAAATCAGGAAGTCTTTTAATTGTAATAAATAGTATTCAAAAAATCTGGGAATCTTTATAAAAGATACTGTTGAAATTTGCAATACTATAACATCTAATTCCAGAAATCTATAGTGATCTATAAAAATACCAGAGATTACTCTAAAATTTTATAAATAACATACAGTATACAGAAATTTTGTAAATCTATAAAAAACCTAAAATTTGTGTAAATATTATTCTCTCGAAAAAAAAGTATTAAAAAATATTTAAAACTTTGATTACTAAAGCATTGAATTTCAGAAAGCTGTATAGAAACCCATAATATAAGAAAATTCTTCAAGTTGCATAAATACTGAAGAAATATAAAAGAAACTTAAAGTATAAATAAAAAAGTCTTGACCTAAGAGACTTAAAAATAACAAAAATTGAATTTCATTACATTTAACACATATAATAAGTTGTATAGCCTTAAAACCCCGAAATTCGAAAAATTGAAAAATCCTACTCTACAATATATAAATTTTTCCACAAATTTTTTTTATCTTATGTCTCTGCTCTGACCATTCATCTCAAAATAAAAATACTGCAAAAAACCTTCACCTTTGGAAAATCACTAAATTGTACGTCAAAGTTCAAAAGCTGGGCCAGATATTTCAGTTGTTCCTTAGGAGACACAGTGCTCGATGATTTCTGCTTTTTCTGTTGTCCTCGCAACTCCTCGGCTACAGATTGCAAGCTGGGCCCGCTACTAACTTGGCCGCTATCCACGAGCAATACTCCAGGAACCAGCTGGCGTCCGATGGTACTCCCAGTAGTGTGATTTTGAATCTGCTATAAAATAATCCAAAAATCTTCACTTGTTTCATGAAGCGGAACAATATCGATGGGTCCCTAGAAGAGTATCGTATCTCTCGGGGCTCCCGAGCATTTCATCGTATCTCATAAATTAGTTTCGAGATAATTTGATGTAAAGTTTTCGTCACTCAAGAAACACAATCATAGCTTGAAAATAATATGTTACACATGTTTCTAATCAGATATTATTTCTATTTTTGAAATATTATCTTTAGACTCATTTTTTGTATTTTTTAATAGAAGAATAAATATTATTTTTTAAATATAAAGCAAGAAAGACAAAAATTGAAGATATTAAAAATATTTTTCCATGAAAAAATTCACGCGTAAAACGAATAATTTTTCTTGCATTAGCATTGAAAGATGATGATAATGTATTGGATTTCGAAAAAATGATTGTATACTGCAATAAATAATCTTCACTATAATTTTTTATTATTTAAAATTATGAAAGCTGTAAACTTAATTATGAAAAATTGATTAATTCTCTCAAAAAATAATTTTGACGTAAACATTTTTAAGTATCTACCCTTCTGACTCGATAATTTACTATTTATGATAATTTTTAGAGTTATTACTATTTAAATAATTATTATGTAAGTGTCGTCGAAAATTTTTTTTCAATAAACTTTGTCTTGAAAGCATTAAATGATGATTGTCCTTCAGATTCGTGCCCGGAGTTATCACTGTTATATTTTTCAAATTGTAATAAATAAAATTCATTTGTTTAAATAATTAAATTTAACTTACTGCAGCCAAAATATATTTTTGCAAAACGCATATGCCTTTCATGGTTTCTAAAGCCATCTTTTGCATATTTTCCATCAATAATATTGATTATTACACTATAATAAATTTCTTTTGTTTAAATTTATTTCAATTTATTTCAACAAAATATTGCGAAAATTTCTTTTCGCAAGGTATATGTCATTTTCACGGTTTTGTAGGTTGCCAAGTAAGAATTTTATATCGTTTTTGTAAAATTCGTTTATTTAAACAATTTATTTACACAAATTATTGCAAAATTTTTCTTCTACAATATGCATATCCTTTTAATGGCTTTTTTGGTTGCCGAGTAAGGATACGACATTGTTTTTGCAAAATTTTTCTGTTACAATATGTATATCTTTTTCATGGCTTTTTAGCTTGCCGAGTGAAGATTTGACATTGTTTTCGCAAAATTTGTTTATTTAAACTATTTATATAAACAAATTATTGCAAAAACTTTTTTTTTACAGTATGTATACACTTTTGATGGCTTTTTAGGTCGTCGAATAAGGATTTGACATTGTTTTTGTAAAAGTCGTTTATTGAAACTATATGTTTAAACAAACTATTGCAAAATTTTTCTTCCACAATATGTATATCCTTTTTATGGCTTTTTTAGTTGCCGAGTAAGGATTAGACATTGTTTTTGTAAAATTTGTTTATTTAAACTATTAATTTAAACAAATTGAGGTCAAATTTTTCTTCTACAATTTGTATATCCTTTTCATGACTTTTTAGGTTGCTGCCGAGTAAGGATGTTGTTTTTGCAAAATTAGTTTATTTTTACAATTTTTATAAACAAATTATTACTAAATTTTTATTCTACTATATGTATATACTTTTTATGGTTTTTCAAGTTGCTGAGTAAAGATATGTCATTGTTTTTTTTTAATTCTGTTGTTTATATAGATGTAATAGAAGAAAAATTTTGCAATAATTTGTTTAAATAAATTGTTTAAATGAGCGACTTTTGCAAAAACAATGTCAAGTCCTTACTTGGCAACCTAAAAAGCTATGAAAAGGATATACATATTGTAGAAGAAAAATTTTGCAATAATTTGTTCAAATGAATTGTTTAAATAAACGAATTTTATAAAAATGATCTCTAATCCTTACTCGACAACCTAAAATCTATTAAAACGACATAAATCTTACACAAAGAAATTTTTGCATTATTTTAATAAAATAAATTGTGGAAATAAATAAATTTTACAAAATCAGTGTCATTTACTTCTGCAACAACTCAAAAAACCATAAAAGGCATGTATTTTTCATAGAAACAGGATATTGCAATAATGTGTTTAAATGCATTGTTATAACAAATTTAATTTACAAAGTAATGGAAATGTGTTGCTCAGCTAACTAAACAACAGGGAAAAGCACATTAATCTTGTAACAACAAAATGTTGCAAAAGAATAGCCAAGTCAAAATTATCCAGTCAATCAGTACTTGGTCATTCCAATTATTGAAATTTGTTTTTCAATTTAAAAAAGTAAAAATTGAAAGGTTTCCAAATTTTTTGTGAAACATTCTTGAGGGTTTAAAGAAATCAATAAAGACTTTTTTGGAAAAAGTCAAAAATTTGAGTTACGATGAAATGTTTCAAAGTCAAAAATTTGAGTTACGATGAAATGTTTCACCTCTGTCAAAGATACGATGAAATGCTCGGGAGCCCCGAGAGATACGATACTCTTCGCGGGACCAATCGATATGTTGGGTCAAAAATTTCTTACCTGGCTTTCGCTCGCTTGATCATCATCCTCCAAAAACGTCACTTTGCGAGGCTTGACCTCGTTGCTTTCCTTGTCGCTGGTTTTTATCGAGGGCTTAACCGGCTGAGGCTGTGGCTTGCTGTATCCCATAAGGGTTAAAAGGGCTTCAGCCGCCGCTCTTTTGGCGAGCTTCTTAGTGGGCCCGATCCCTTGGGCGGAGAATTGCCCTACGGTGACTTCCATGACGAACTCGCGGCGTCTGGGGGCACCTTTCTCGTCAATTAGATTGTAGTCTGGCTCTTTTTCACGTTTCGATTGTTGAATTTGCACCAATCGCGAAATCGGATTCACTTCTTCCACCACCTCAGATTCCGTGCGTGACTCCTGGAAAGGTTTGATGAGGTTTCGCGTCTTCTTCTTCGTTGCTGGTGGCTTGCGCTTGACCCTCATGTTTCCATTTTGCAGCGACGATACGGAGATTGGTGGAAGGCGTTTCAGTTTTTCCAACATCAATTCGGCCGCTCTTTTTTTAGAAACCTTTAAAAAAATGACATATAATTACTATCACACATTCGCACAAACATTTGATATTTAAAACTTACTTTTTTGGACGAGCCTTCGCCAACGGTGAATTCTTCGCCAACTATGCATTTGGTTTTGAACGTGCGTATGTGCGGCTTGCCACTCTCGGATACGACTTCAAAAATCACCGGCAATCCACGTTTCAATGCCGTCTCGTGCACCAAGGAAACGGGACTCTTGAGTTCTGCGTTTGGATCATCGATACCACTCATAGTGCCATTATCGCTGGTTTGGTAGGTTTCGGAAGTCATTTCTGGTAATGGCAATTGTCGCAAATGTTCCAAGGCACGGCTTGCTGCGTCATGACGTGCTGCTTGACCCGTCACACCTCGGCCAACGAACTCGCATTCTCCTACCTGCAAAAAAATTTACTCTTAACGTCACCATTGCCACCAGAGATCAATCATTTATTAGATGCAAGTTTGAAATTCGTATCGAAAATCCATCAATTTATCATTTTTATTATTTTCAAAAATAATCAATGTCTGTTGAAAAATGTAAAAGACGATTTCTAATTGTAAGTGGCACAAAGTTGCAAAATTATGGTTTTACCTTCAACGAAACTAGGTAAAATCCCTGCGGCTCAGCGTGGAATCCACGATTGTACGGTGGGCAGCGGGGGTTGAACATGCGGGGGTAAGTCCCATAATTCGCCGGTATGAATTGTTGCACCCCCGCAGTTGGCGGAGCATGTTTGAATGTGTAAATTGTTGGTTCACCGCGTTTCATTGCCAGGGCATTAAGCTCTACAGTTGGAGGCAAGTGACCTGCGCACATTTCATCAAACATGTGGTGAATTCTGACTTTACATTTTGAAGTTCCCTTTCTTTAAAACTTTAAAAATATTCTCATCAGTTCTCTGGCTTCCAACTTTAATTAAGCCCTCTTAAGAAGCTGACAATAAAATACAAATTTTACAATAAACAATCACAAAACAAACATAAAAAATCCATTACTTACATCACAAGTCACTCCATTGAAAAAAATTTAAAGTCTTTTCAGATTTCGTCAAAAAACTCTTTTAATTCTTTTATATAATATTCTTAAAAACTTCAGAGAAAGCGACTCTATTCTCATTTCTGGAACGCAAAAAAACCACAGATAACCAGCAATTTTACCCAAAAATAATAAAAGTTGAATCTACAAAAAATTATAACCTAACTATGTAACAATTACAGTTTTTTAAAATGTGTATGGAAGTGAGGGCATCTTTGTGATTGCGATTAAAAGTAATATACAGGGGGGTATTTAAGCATTGCTCATTGAAACAGGTAAATGTTTATACAAACGGTAATTGAACTCAATAATAATTGGAAATTTGTAGACAATACAAATGTTTTTCTAACGTTTATAAAATAAACATAAATAGTTTATTCATACATAGATGCTGGCATGTATTTTTGACATAAGGAGTTTAAACTTAAAGTAATTATCAGGACGTATGAAGTGCATTTCAGAATTGTTCAAATATTTTATATACGTATTCTGTGACGAAGCGTTAATATAAGTATCAGTATTTTATACAAATTCGAATTTGAGAACTTATTCAATGCAAATTTAATTTAACATTTTCTGTTTTTTATAAAGTAGTAACATACACGAATATTTTTAGACACGAATTTTGTACAATCCGAATGTGTACATATTTGAGTTTATTTTTAGTACATACTACGAATTTTTTTTCAGATGTAACAATTATCGAAAAATGATTTAAAATTCTTTGATTGTAGCATACGTACATTATACGGGTTACTCGCGTTTTCTGATCTTTATATATCTACAAATTTCCATTTTTAATTTAACTCTTTTTACTTTGTGCATTTGTCAATAGTTATTATGTTTTTTATTGTTATAAAATTCTGATAATAACATTTACACACGTTTAGTTCCGTATGTGTGAATTATACAATTGATAATAAATTTTCGTACTTTGAATTTTTAACATTTGACAAACTAAGCTTTGCACAAAGTTCAAAATATTTAGAATTGTTTAAAATAAGCATTCATTTGTTTCTGTCATTTGAGAAAGTGGTGAATTTTTTAGTGTAAGTTTTTGTAAATTTTGTTGTATGCACGAAAGTATGTGGTAAAGTGCAGAACAGTTGGAAATAATAAAAATCAAAATTAAATCGCCAATCGCCCCTCATTCTAAAGTTAATACGTAAAAAAAGGTTAATAATGGTTTCATCATCAAAACGTCAACACAAATCTGTCGTCATGGAAACGAAAACAAATCCAAATGTGTCAAAAGTAAAAATGTTCAAAGGCAATATGTCAAAAGTTTTGAAAACACACAGATTATCTGAAATTGGTAAATGTACAACTTTGATTAGTACAATTTCAAATTTTATCCATTTCACTTGGCCTAAGTATACGATGTAAAAAAAAGTCTATAAAATTGTAATTTGAAATTTATCATTGTTTAATTTACATTTGTATATTAAAAACATTTGTATTACCTATTGTATAACTTCAAAATGTTAAATTTATAAAAAAGTTTTTCGTAAAGGTATTCAAAAGATGTTTAATTTGAAGGAATTCAAAGTTTTATTTTAAATTTCTAATGTACAATACTATTTTGCATTACTTATACGTGCAATTCAATTTTGTACTCTTTAAGCTTCACAAATGTACTATTCTGTAAATTATATTTTTTGAGAAGTGCCGTACAATTTACATAAATATAATCAATTTGTGGTCTAATTGTTAATTGCTTTACTCATTCCTGCATAACTTCTTAAATGTGAATTTGGACAATGTGCATTTCCTTCAAATACAACATTTTAAAAATATTTTAAAATTAACATGTCTGAAGTACTAGAATGAAAAACTTATGGTTTTTTTAACGATATTTAAACAAAAAATGAAAAAAACATTTTACTCAATTTTTATTATGTGCAACTATTTTATGCATCAAAAATGAATGCTCATTACAGTTTTGAGCTAATAAAAGAAATCAAAACAACCATTTTTTCAAATTACTAATGCATAAATACATTCTTGCATTAAAATTTTCATCGCAATCCCAGGGATGCCAAAGTGAGGTTTAAGTAATAATTGTTTAATTTTTCAAATTCATAAATAATGACAACAGTTATTACCAGAACCAGCTGGGCATTTTCCAGGTGCCCGCATCGTCCTCAGTGGTTTTGGGGGAGGTTGCCTGTACCATGTTTTGGACAGGGCCTCGCTGGCAGCTGTGTGCTGGGCCTTTTTTATGCTCGGGCCCTCGGCGACGTAATCTTCTTCGCCCAATTTCAGCGTCACTGTGAAACGTTTTTTATGAGCTGGCCCCTGTTCGTCGGTCAACCTATACTGATGTTGAATTTTGTTGAATCGAGCCAACTCGTTGACTAAACACATTGGCGTCTTCTCTTTCATGTTTGCCAAGTTTGAATTGGTTCCGTTAACATTTTGGTTTGCCAGATTAACGTCATTTCCATCATCTTCGCTTTGCTCAATGATTTGTTGTTGGATTGGCGGTTGCTGTTGTTGAGCTTGCATAGTCGAAGGATTTAGATTCAACGTTACCGGCATTGGGTTTTGTTCCTTGATCCCAACATTAACCATGCCTATAACGATAACATATTTCACGTCTAGATGTGAGTTTCGATGTACTATAGCTTCTTCGTGGTATGAATGTGAAATTGCATCGAGTAGACATTAATGATGTCATTCAAAAAATACCACTTTCTCAGTGCATATTTCATCACCCGAAAAAATTTTCATAATTGTTTTGTGAAAATTTTATCGAAAATATAAATACATAATATTAGCAGGGGCGTAGACAAGAACAATTTTCTGGAGAGCTTTAGGAGAGTTTTCTTCAAGACTTTCAAGTTTCTAATCTTCTACAATATAGTTTCAAAATTTTATTTTGGTAATTTTTTATCCACAAAGTTTGATCATGGAATCAAGTATTTGTGATTTTTAGCTTACTTATTCATTTGAAATTGAACATTTTGAATTTCGTTCGAAACAAATGATTCTGAAAATTTAAGTTACTCAGTTTAATTTTAATACATTTTTTGACATTTTCTAATCAATTTTTCATTTTCCAAAAAATTATAAAACCACAGTTTATTCAGGAAATGTGCTGTATCAGATCATTGAAAATTTATTATAGTTTATAATTAACTTTCAAGATTGAAATTGGAACTTCACACATAAATTTCAATTTTTCGAATCTTGTAAGTCGACGTTTTTTACATTCGCAATTTTGAGAATTTAAAATTTTAAGTTCCGATATAGAGCTAATTATTAATAAAAAAAAGAATCAAAATGATAAATTGTACTTATAATTCAAAACTTCTACTTTCACGAAAAATTTTCATTAGAAAAAAATTGCGATTTAAAAGTTCTTTGGATTAACTCATATACATTTTTAAGTATTTTGACTTTTTCTTCAAATTATTATTTCACCCAACATTTTGGGAGTGGTTTTCCCACCTAAAACGTCCCATTTCTACGCCCCTGAATCTCTACAACACGAAACAGTAGATTCCAATATTTTACAGTTATTCATTTCTTTGAATATTAAAAATGCTGACAAATCACTAGAGTCTACTGCGATAAGGATCTGGATCTGCATGGGGTGAAAATGAGTCTTATTTGGATGAACGCATGCGAAGTAAAATAATGATGCTCAAATGAAAACAACGAAATGAATTTAAAATTTGTGATAAATTAATACTGAAAACACGAAATCTCGCATCTTATTCCAATTGTTGCCTTCATCGTTTTCAAAGTTCTAACCTGAAAGGTTCTTTTGTAACAAACTAAAAATTAACCGACCTTCGACACAGCCAGTGGGTCCGAAAATATCTTCCAAATATATATCATCCAGCACTACATTCTCCAGAAGGGAATATAACGAGGGATATTTTTTTGCTTCTGTGCCGATCAGTATCATTAGAAGTAGAACGCACACTACAATTAAAACGCAGCATCACTTTAAATGTACTGATCAACAAATTTTTTATTACTCAAAACTTTAAAAAATGTACCAAAAATACAACTTTTAATGTATGTATCCAATTACATATTATTTTGTAAAGCGAATTGAAAAAAAGCAATATAAACTTCAATCGCAATTCTAAGAACACGTAGAATCGGTTCTTCACAAGAAAAAAAAATCACAAGATGTTATTCACAACTGGATCAAATCATCGGGAATAAAAAATGGATGAGAGTATAGGTAAGGAAAGCAATTTATTTCTTTTTTCCCGTGCATCCACAAAAAAGGCCACTTTTTTTGCATGGAATGTGGGAACAAAATCCCTTTTTTGGGGTACTCACGAATGAGCGGGACAAATCATTCTTCCCTAGGAAAATATTAATAAATCACTAATACGAGGTAAGAAAAGAAAAAAAAAACACAGATATGAAGGAAGAATAATTGTCACGGAGGATTTTGACGTATTTACCACCGCAAACTTAATGTGTTCT
>JAPYZL010199591.1:0-10147 GCA_030522825.1 Platygaster orseoliae | reverse complement strand
GATTTCGTATATCCAGAATTTCGGGCTTCGGAAAGCCCGGCGCTTCAGCGTGTCATCCCCTCTCCTGCCTACTGGCCGAGCGCGAAACCCCTTATTCAGTCGGGACCTTCAACTACTATACTATATCCCAATGACTACAATACGAATATTTATTGTAATTCACTGCATTTTATCTCGATCCCCAATTACGATATTTTTTAGTAAAAAGTACTAGATTTGTCTCTCAGTCTTGTTTCCAGCAATGACAATTTGAGGTTTTTCCAGCGTTCCCGACTCGAAAAGCAAATGAACGTTGACGTTGTGTGGTGCATAATCATCCTTCTCGTCCTTTGCGTCGTCGGAGCCGTCGGCTGTCGACTTTGGCTCTCAACCTACGACGTCGCGTCGACCTCGGAATTCATCCCGTTCCTAGACGTCGCCCAAGGCAGCGCTTACGAAGGCATGCTCACTTTCTGGACCTTCGTCGTCATTTTGCAAGTCATGATTCCTCTGAGTCTCTACGTTACCATCGAAATGGCCAAGCTCGGCCAAGTTTATCACATAGGGCACGATCCCGCTTTGTGGGATCCCGAAACCAGTCGAAAAGCCGAATGCAGGGCTCTCAACATCATCGAAGAACTCGGCCAAGTAAGTTGAAAAAAATTCATGATCGAATGATTGAAAAATGTTTTTTAAAACCGGAAACTTGGATTTCAAAACGCGATCGGTGTCGCAGGTACAGTACATATTTTCCGACAAAACCGGCACCTTGACTGAGAACAAAATGTTGTTCCGACGCTGCGTCGTCAACGACCAAGACTACCATCACCTGGGCGAGGGCGAAAGAATCACCCCGTGCCCCAGATTAAAGGAAGACCTGCTCATAAGTTCCTACCGTCATCGTTTGCAAGAGTTTCTCATTTCCTTGGCCATTTGCAACACCGTCGTAGCCAACGATTACCCCCATCGGGATTCCATGAACGCCAGCGGAATCGTGGAATCGCCCAGTCGCGAGAGGTAGTTGTTATCAAAAGTTTCTTGAAACAAACCTCGATGACCACTTTTTATCGATCATCACAGGTCAACAAGCAATCCAAGCTCCGAGAACTTGACGCTTTACGAAGCGGAAAGCCCCGACGAATTGGCACTGGTGCATGCAGCTCAGGTGTACAACTTCAAGTTGATGAAACGCTCGCCAGGGAGCGTCACCGTTCTGCTGCCCAACAAATCCACATTGACATACGAGATCCTGCAGGTAGAAATGGGCGATACCGACTGTTGATACGTGTCGAAACCTTCACTACCGACGCTCGGTAATATCGGTGTTTCGTATCGATTCGCAGGTGTTGCCGTTCGACTCGAGCCGGAAGTGCATGTCGATCCTCGTGCGACACCCCAACGGGGAGATAATCCTCTACGCGAAAGGCGCGGACTCGACGATCCTGGCGTCCACGTCGTCGCCGGTCGCGGAGGAGGAGAGGCGTTCCACGTCTAAGATTCTGCAATGCATACATTCTTACGCCCAGGAAGGTCTCCGGACGTTGGTCGTGGCGCGTCGAACGCTGAGCTTGGAGGAGTACGAGCTGTGGAGGCAGCGACACGCGGAGGCCGAGTCGGCTTTCGAAAGCAAAGAACGTCGTATCCGAGACTCGTACTCGAATTTGGAAAGGCAGTTGACCTTGCTCGGCGCGACCGGCATCGAGGACAAGCTGCAACCAGGAGTTCCCGAGGCGATGTCGGCCTTGTCTTCGGCCGGGATCGTCATTTGGCTTTTGACTGGTAAATTATACAGTACTGTGAATTATACAGTAGGGCTGGGGAAAAAATCGATTGCTCGTGATTTGCAGGTGACAAACCCGAAACCGCGGTCAACGTAGCCTACGCAGCGAGTCTGTTCTCGCCCAAGATGCAGTTGTTTTGCCTTCAGGCGCGCTCAAAATCCGTTGCAGAGAGCCTGATTCTCAATCACCTGGAAGCCATCGAGCGGGAGGATTTTCCGACGGATTTTCCAAGCGCCCAGAGGCAGTTCGTTTCTGACAATAATATGTTGAGCCCGGGTGATGATGGGTTGATGTACAGAATTGGGAGCAGTCCTCGGAAGCGACAACGAGCTCTTCTTGTGGATGGGAAGACCTTAACATTTATTCTCGACCCCAAGTCCGGACTGATGGCGTCGTTTTTGCAGCTCACCAGGGCGTGCTCCAGCGTTCTCGCGTGTCGGGCTACGCCACTGCAGAAGGTTGGTAATAAGGGTTAAGGATTTACTAGGGCTGGGGGAAAAGTTGATAAATTTTTGATGATTTTACCCAGTCCTAGGGAAAAAATGTCGGTAACTATCGATTGTCATCGATAGTTTCAGTTATATGTAGCACGGGGAACTCTAGGAAATTTTGGAGAATTGATGAGGAAATCTAGGGAAAACCCTAGGAATTATATAAGGTTGGTACTAGAGGTTAAAGATTTACTAGGGCTGGGGGAAAATGAATAACTTTATAGTGATTTGCATTGATTTAAGGGAAAATTTATCGATAACTGTTTTACCGATTTTACCCAGCCCTAGAGAAAAAACGTCGATAAATATCGATAGTTTCTGTAGTTGTTTTTTTGTACCTAAAAAAATTTAAAGTAAGTTGATTTCTAACCTAATTTCGTTGACTGAATCTTTTTTGTTGGAATACTGATCTGTTGGATATGGGGAATTCTAGGAACTTCTGGGGAATTTATGGGGAAATCTAGAGAAAATCCTAGGGCTTATATTAGGTTGGTACTAGGGGTTAAGGATTTACTAGGGCTGGGGGAAAAATCGATAACTTTTTACTGATTTTCATCGATTTGACAGGAAAGCTCTTGATAAATGTTTTGCCGATGTTTCCTTGCCCTAGGGAAAAAACGTCGATAACTATCGATAGTTTCTGTAGTTGTTTTTTTGTACCTTGAAAAAATTTGGAATCAGTTGATTTTTAACCTAATTTCGTTGGCTGAATCTTTTTTGTTGGAATACTGATTTGTTGGATATGGGAAATTCTAGGAACTTCTAGGGAATTTATGGGGAAATCTAGGGAAAACCCTAGGGTTTATATTAGGTTGGTACTGAGGGTGAAGGATTTACTAGGGCTGGGGGAAAAATCGATTTCAGGGGAAAGTTATCGATAACTGTTTTACCGATTTTACATAGCCCTAGGGAAAAAACGTCGGTAACTATCGATATTTTTTGAGCGTTACCAATAACTATCAATAGTTTCTGTAGTTGTTTTTTTGTACCTAAAAAAATTTAAAGTAAGTTGATTTCTAACCTAATTTCGTTGGCTGAATTTTTTGTTGTTGGAATGCTGATTTGCTAGACATGGGGAATTCTAGGAAATTCTGAGAAAATCTGGGGAATTTCCTAGGGTTTAATCATAAATTCCTTTGAATTTCCTAGAATTCCCCAAATCTGACAAATAAGCATTCCAACGATAAAGATTCAGCTAGTTCGTTCTTTACCGATTTATCATATTTTGCCTCTTGCAAACTGTGAGAGACCAAAATTTACATGTATGTTATTTTTTTCTTTTTTTTGCAGGCGTATATTGTCAAAGTTGTGAAGGAAAAACTCGGAAAAAGAACTTTGGCGATCGGTGACGGAGCCAACGACGTGAGCATGATCCGAACAGCCGATATCGGTGTTGGAGTCTCAGGTCGCGAGGGGACCCAAGCAGCCATGGCAGCTGATTTTTCGATAGGGAAATTTCCCATGCTCGTTCCACTGTTACTGCTGCATGGCCATTGGTGCTACGACAGGCTTTCTCGCATGATTTTGTACTTTTTTCACAAGAACGCCATCTTTGTCTTCCTCACTTTCTGGTATCAGGTAAGAGAAAGCAGATTCCAGATTGATTTTATGATAACAAATTTATGAAAATTAGTAAAAACTGAGTCGGTATCGATAGAACTCGCCATTCATTCAATTATTTTCTTTTTTTTCCAGCTTTACTGCGGTTTTTCCGGAGCGGTGATGTTCGATCAGATATACTTGATGCTGTATAATCTATTTTTCACGTCTCTGCCACCTCTGGCACTGGGAGTTTACGACAGAATAGCACCGGCTAAAGTTCTTCTAGGCACTCCGAGGCTTTATGAAAGAGGGCGCTTGGCTTCTGTTTATCAACCGCACTCTTTTTGGGTCACCATGGCCGAGGCACTTTACCAAAGCATCGTTATATTTTTCATAACCGAAGCGGTTCGTTCGATAATTTTACATCTTTCTTTTTCAATAAGCTCAAAACAGGTCTACAAATAATGACTCGTTGGAATCGTTGATTTTGTAAATGTTGGTCCGCCATTTTGAATCCGCCATTTTGAATCTACCATTCTGAATCCACCATTTTGAATTCGTCATTTTGAAACCACTATTTTGAATCCACCATTTTGAATTCGCCATTTTGAATCAATTTTGATATTCTGAGCTTGGGTTCAGATTCTATAAAAAATTACGTCATGACAGATCCCTAGTTTTTCAACAACAAAATGTTGTAGACTTGTGTAATTAATGAGGGAGAAGGGGCAGGGCCGGATTTGCCTATGACGGCAAACATTGGGGAGCGGAAAATTTTTAAATAAACTTTAGAAATTTGTTTAAGCTGCGAGAAACTAAAATTTAGCAGAGATGTAAATATTTCAGTAACTGATGTGAGGATTTTCTGCTGATTTCGTTAGTGTATGTAGCAATAGAATATGATAATTTCGTGATAATACTGCAATGTTATAACTAGTTTAATAGTATAATAAATAATTCTTCTAATTGAGATTGCTAATTGTTAGTCAAAATTTCATAATAAAGAAATAGAGACTCTTTCGCGCTCCCCGCAATAATTTAACTTAGATTGACGATTTCTACAAAATTCGAAAATTTCGAATTTGGGTCCATATAAAAAACGGTCAACATTTTTAAAAATTCTGACATTATTCAATTTTTGACGAAATGTTGAAAATAACTGAAATTTTTGAAGCGAAATTGCTGAAATGGTCGAAACTTTTTTATTCTCATGATTTCTAAATTTTCATAAAATTATCAATAAATTTTTTTAACCACTTTTTGTTTTGAATTTTCAGAACGCTTAAAATTTTACATCAATCTTAAAATTTTCCATTTCCGAGCATTTTTAAATTATTAATAAAATTTATACATTTTGCGGAAGTCTTATCGTTTGCAAAATGTATTTTTGGATTTTGGTAATTATTGAAGATTATGATATTTATAAAAATGAGTAAATTTTTACAGTATTAAAATTCATTCAATCTCCGAAATTTTCATAATAAAATTGCTGAAATTGTTGAAACATCTTTTTTTTTTAAGATTTCTAAATTTTAATACACTTATCAATAAATTTTGTCGAATATTTTTTGTTACAAATTTTCAGAACGCTTTAAATTACCATGAATCGTAAAATTTTCCATTTTCGAGCATTTTCGAACTATTGATAAAATTTATGAAATTAGATTAAGACCTATCGTTTGCAAAATGTTTTGAATTTGAGGAAATGACTGAATTGTATTAATTATTGAGGATTATGAATGTTATTTATAAAATTGAGTAAATTTTTACAGTATTAAGATTCTCGCAATCTCCGAAATTTTCGACATTTCTGAAATTTTGACAGAATGTTTGGAATAAGTGAAATTTTAGAAATAAAATCGTTGAAACTGTCGAAACATTTTTTTTACGATTTCTCGAATTTTATATTCTTATCAATAAATTTTTTCGATTTTTTTTGTCACAAATTTTCAGAACGCTTGAAATTTGTATAGATTTTGAAGTTTTCCATTTCCGAGCATTTTTAAATTATTGATAAAATTTATGAATTATTTGGCGAAAGTACTGTCGTTTGCAAAATGTTATAAATTTGAATAAATTTCTTAATTTTATTATTTATTCAAGATTATGAGTGATATTTATAAAAAAGATTTAATTTTTACAATGTTGAAGTTTTTGCGATCTCCAGAATTTACGAGATTTTTCAAATTTTGATGAAATGTTCGAAATAACTCATTTTTGAAATAAAATTGCTGAAATATTAAAAACATCTTTATTATCATAATTTAAAAAGTTGAATTTACTTAGTAATTAATTTTATTCGCAATTTGCTAGTAATCGGATATTTGGACGTGAATTACTAGCGAACTGTGAATAAAATAAAGTACTGTGAGTTTTAGGAATTGCCTATTTTGACGAAACGAAAGTTTGCAGCCCGAGGCGAAGCCGAGGGCTGTAATCGTTTCGTTTCGTCGAAACCGACATTTCCAAAACTCGCAGTAATATACTATTGCATATTATTTTTTGTTACAAATTTTCAGAACGCCTAAAATTTTCCATTTCCGAGCATTTTCAAACTATTGATAAAATTTATGAATTTTGCGAAATTCCTATCGTTTTCAAAATGTTTTGAATTTGACGAAATTTCTGAATTTTATAATTATTAAATGTTATCAACAATATTTATTAAAATGAGTAAATTTTTACAATGTTGAAATTCTTGCAATCTCTTCGGAGTTTTCGAAATTTTTTAAATTGTGACGAAATGTTCGTATATTATTGCGAGTTTTGGAAATACCTGTTTTGACGAAACGATTACAACCCTCGGCTTCGCCTCGGGCTGCAACCTTTCGTTTCGTCAAAAGAGAAAATTTCCAAAACTTGCAATACGATATTTTATTCACAGTTTGCTAAAAATTCACGTTCAAATATCCGATTCCTAGCAAATTGTGAATAAAATGATTTTTTGAATAAAATTTCTGAAATAGTCAGAACATCTTTATTGTCATAACTTCAAACTTTTCATTAACCTAATTTAATTCTTTGACTATATTTTGTTGCGAATTTCTAGAGCGCTTTAAATTTCCATAAATCTTCAAATCTCTCAAAAATTTGAAAATAATGATTCGAAAAAAACTTTGGTGTAGCTATCTAGTGAGCACGAGCGTACTAACTAATTTGCATAAAAATAAGTCATTTTTTACACTACCGAAATTCTTGCAATCTCCAAAATTTCGAAATGTCTGACAACTTTTCGAAAGCCCCATATAATTACATTTCTACAATTTTGAAAATTGCTTGAATATTTGAATATCATAAAATTTAGCAAATTTCCAAAATGTCAGTCTTCTTAAAAATTCCAATATAATAATTCACTGGGTTTTGACAGTGGGAAAAATTTATGAAATTATGATGGAATAACAAAATCTTCTAAAATATTCCCAAGTAACGTAAATTTTGAAATTTTTCAGTTGTAAAAAACATCTGAATTTCCAGATGAAAAATATGGAAATTTCAAGTCTATTGTGATTTTTGTAAATTCATATGGAAGACTCGAAATTCACATAATTATCAAATTCACTGAATTTAATTTTTTTTATTAAATAACTGAATACACAAGAATTATTAATCGTCCTGTTTTGTATTTTTTAATCATAATTTTCGTATATTTCAGGCCTATCACGACTCTGACGTGGACATTTGGGAATTGGGCACGACAGTCATGTCGTCATGCATCGTTGTGTTGTTGGCTCATGTCAGTATTGAAACTAGATCGTGGGTGAGTACCGAAACGTATTTTCATTGAATTTCTTCACACCGAATCTGTTTCATGATGCGACATCGTAAACATTTTGTATTGTTTTTTTTTTTTTTTTTTAATAGAATTTTAACGGTATTCAATTTTTTTTCAGACAATAATCCAGGTTGGTGCAATAGTATTGTCCTTTGGAGCGTTTTTTGTTTTTTGCCTGTTTTATAATGCGGTGTGCGTAAACTGCATGGGGTTACCTGGTTCTTACTGGGTTATGGAAGTTGCCATTTTACGACATACTTATTGGTTGACGATGATTGTATCCTCGGTCATCGCTTTGCTGCCACGGTAAGTATTTTTTTAAATGCAATTATAACAAATTTTACATTAAAAATTGTAATTATTATGTTGTTATAAAATCCTTCAAAATATACTTACGAAAAAGGTTACAAATTGATGAAAAAGATTCTGAATTAAGTGAATAGATCATTTGAAATTTACTTTCGGTTCAGTTATCAAAAAAAAAATTTTTCCGTTTTTGGCAAGTGTAATGATTACAAATTTTCCATTACAAACTTGAGTAATTATAGAATTATGTTGTTATAAAATAGTTCAAAGTATATTTATGAAAAAAGTTACGAATTCATGAATAAGATTCTGAATTCAAGTGAATTAATAATTTGAAATTTACTTTCTTTTCAGTAATTCAAAATTTTTTTTCAAGTGTAATTATTACAAATTTTACATTAAAAATTGTAATTATTATGTTGTTATAAAATCCTTCAAAATATAATTACAAAAAAGGTTACAAACTAATGAAAAAGATTCTGAATTTAGGTATATTGATAATTTGAAATTTAATTTTTGTTCAGTAATCAAAATTTTTTTTCCGTTTTTGTCAAGTGTATTTATTACAAATTTTACAATAAAAAAATTAAACAATATGTTGTTATAAAATAATTGAAAGTAAAATTATTTAAAAAATTACAAATTCATAAAAAAAATGCTGAATTATAGTAAATAGATCATTTTAAATTTACTTTCGATTCATTAATCAAAAAATCTTTTTTGTTTTTGTCAAGTGCAATGTTTATTACAAGTTTTACATGAAAAACTTTAATTATTATATTGTTGTAAAATAATTCAAAACATAGTTATGAAAGAGATCACAAATGCGTGAACAAGATTCTGAATTCAATTAAATTGATTATTTGAAATTTACTTTCTTTTCAGTAATCAAAAAATTTTTTTCATTTTTTGTCAAATGTAATTATTACAAATTTTACATTAAAAACATTTATTATTTTGTTGTTATGAAATAATTCAAAGTCTAATTACAAAAAAATTACAAATGCATGAACAAACTTTTGAATTTTAGTTAATTGATCATTTGAAATTTACTTTCTGTTCAGTAATCAAAAAATTTATTTTTCTTTTTTTTTAAGTGTAATCATTACAAATTTCACATTAGAAATTTTAATAATTTTGTTTTTATGAAATAATTCAAAGTTTAATTACAAAAAAATTACAAATGCATCAACAAACTTCTAAATTTTTGTAAATTGATCATTTAAAATTTACTTTCTGTTCAGTAATAAAAAAATTCATTTTTCATAATTTGTAAGTGTAATTATAATAAATTTTACATTTAAAACACAAATTATACACGGAAAAAATTTTTTGGCAAAAATTACCAAACAATAGAGGAATCGCTGGACAATGGTGAAATTTTGTCACTTTTTCCCAAAAAATATAGTAATTTTTACCACATTTTGGGTAAGAAATCCTAAAATATGGTATAAAATATGGTAAAAATTACTATAATTTTTGGGAAAAAGTGACAAAATTTCACCATTGTCCAGCGATTCCTGTATTGTTTGGTAATTTTTGCCAAAAAATTTTTTCCGTGTATGTTGTGATAAAATAATTCAAAGTATAATTACGAGAAAGGTTACAAATTGATGAAAAAGATTCTGAATGTTAGTAAATTGATCATATGAAATTTACTCTCTGTTCAGAAATCAAAATTTTTTTTTTCAGTTTTTGTCAACTGTAGTTATTACAAATTTTACATTAAAACATTGAATAATATGTTGTAAAATAATTCAAAGTATATTTACAAAAAAGGTTACAAATTGATGAAAAAGGTTCTGAATTAAATAAATGGATCCTTTTAAATTTAATTTCTGCTCAGTATCACAAAACGATTATTTCATTTTTTAAGTGCTATCATTACAAACATAACTAATTACATTTTTACAAAAGAATGTATATTATTACGGAAAAAATTACAATATAACTGAATTTTTCGGATTGATTTTTTTAAGTGCAATTATAACAAATTACATAGTTATAAATATTATTTATTGTATTATTATAAATAATTAAAAATATTATTTAAAAAAGTTCACAAATCCATAAGATTTTAATTCAAATAAATAACATAAAAAACATTTGTATTTTTACTAATGATAATCCCTCTCGATCCTCGGAGCCATAATGAATAAACTAGTGTTGAATGTTTCTGTTTAATTCTTTCTTTATTTTATACAAGCTTTCGACCTTGTTTTCAGGTCCTCATCAGGTAGCTTTTCTTTTTTTATCTATAATTGTTCAATTATTAC
>JAPYZL010199590.1:0-32847 GCA_030522825.1 Platygaster orseoliae | reverse complement strand
ATTATATTGTAAATTGAAAATAAACTTTAATAAAGAAAATAAAAACAATAAAATGTCTATCGATTTCTCTACGAACTTTTCCGACAACCTGATACATGGAAACATTTTTTTTTTTTTGGTAAATGCAAAATTTACGCATTTGAAGCTTATCTTGAAGTGTATTTATAAGTTTGATGTTCAGTCGAGTAAAATGTCTAAAAACTAGAGAAATATAAAAAATATTCATAACTTTGAAATTTTTATGTGTTATAAAAGAGTAGACTTTAGAATAAACATTTCTAGAAATAACTTTAACTAGTAAAATTCAAATTCAAGTATGGCAATACCAAGATTTTAATTTAAAATTAAGAAGATGAAGAAAGTATCGAAAGTTTGTAAATATTAGTCACTTTAAGTGAATTTTTTGAGTATAGGGACTGCTGATTTATTCTATAAATGAAATTTTCACTGAGGATTTGAAAATTTGAATATTTATAAAAAATGTAGTATTGCTATTGGAATTTCAAATTTTATGAGGAATAAAAAAACAATTTTAGTCTGAAATGTTATAAATTCACTGTGTAAAACTTTAAATTTAAAATTTTCAAGCAAGAAAACCTCAGAATCAGAATTTATATGATTGAAATTCTTTTTTTTTCAGATAAAAAAAATGAAGTACAGGAAAAAACAAATTGTTTATTAAAAGAAATAGTTTGAAACTTTAATTTTAAAATATCAAGTTGCTAAATGTGAATTTTAATCAAAAGAATTATAAAAAACAAATCGGCTCATTGGGATTTGAAATACAGGCAACATTAAATTATAGAAAATAAAAACTTATAAATGAAAAAATTTAGTGAATAATTTATTTCAAAATTTTTAATTCGTCAATTGAATAGTTTACTTGTTTGTTTTTTAGAGTTGAGTGACTTGATATATATCTTTGCAATAAAGGAGACCTTTTTTTAAACTTTATCTCAAATTTAAATTATTTTAATAATTTTAATGATCAAACTTTATTTTGAAAATCAAAATTATTGTTTGATAAAAAAATCGGAATATCAGAACTAAAAAAAATGGTAACTACAACTTCGATATATTTTTTTTTCACAAAATAATCTTTACCATTTTTGTGAAAAAATTTATATCGTAAAACTATGTAGATTGCGCCTTGAAATTAAATTATTCCAGAAACAAAATCTATGCCAGTTTTTGGAATTCGTAACTTTAAAATTAAGATTTCTGGTTCAAAAAAAAATACCCGTTCAAAAATCATGAAATCGAAAAAATCTGGATTCCAAAAATTGCATGACTGTCGAATTTATTTATAATTTTTAAAGAAACTTTTAGTGTGAACTGGCATTTTTCCAAATACAAGATATAACCTCAGAATTATCTAAAAACGATTCAAGGTTTGCTTTAAATGTCAACATAGTGAGCTTGTTTTCCTTTTAAAAAACAGCAACAAAAAAACGTAACCCATCAAGAATAAAAAACCAACCGAAACCTAACCTCAAAAGTAAGGGCTTACTGGGTTTTATTGGCGTGGAAGTGGAGGTTGCTCCAGTAGCTGTTGCCGGCGAGTTGAACGAAAAACTACTCCCTCCAGGAGTACCGAATCCAGCCCCGAAAGACATTTCTGCATGAACAAAAATCCAGATAAGTCAATAGAACGCAAAACTGCAATATATTTGGCGCCGTTTTCAACGATGTCAATGTCAACAATGCTTTCGATGCTTTCAGCAGACGACGTTTTCACCACCACTTTCGATTGATTTAGAAATACCAATCTCATAATTTTATACATGTATTTTTTTATTATTTGATACACATAATATTCTTTACAATAATGTACTTGTGAAATAAATAAATTCTAATGCAACATGCAAGGAAAATTTTTAGTCGATATTCGAAATTTGATGATTATTCAAAATATTCAAAAATGAGCGCGTTTTGTGTTTGTTGTGATTGACTGCTCTTGACCAATCACGGGCAGCTCGTGTCATGTTAGGTTAGGTCAGATTGTCGTCGCATCACGATAAAATGGTGGCAGAATTGGTCTCGCAGTGCTTGCAGCAGTGAACAAATTTTGATCAAAATGGCGTAATTGCGTGTTTTCGCCGTTGCATCTACCAATCGTTCGAATTGAGAAAACAAAATTTTCAGCCTCAGTGCTGGCAACTTGTCACCAAAGGTATTTATTGCCCACTGATTATTTTTTTCACACGAGCCAACGCGTGAAAACTTCGGCCTTGAATTTCACGTATTCGGAGGGATTTTGGAAATGAAGCGTAATTTAGTCTTCGTCAGTACTATCGTTTTTGGGTTTTTGACCATAAAAATAACGTGGGCGGTATAAGATGCTGCAATTATATGACGTGCAGATTTTTTTTCTATAAAACATTGTTATGTAAAAGTGTGTATTTATAATGTTATTGTTGAAACGTCAAAATATGTTACAATGTGGCAAGACATTTATTATGATTATAAATATAATTCCAGCAATTTTTGTTTGAAAAAATGGGTAAATTCAAAAAATATGATTATCTTAATTTTTTTTTGTTCCCAGGTGTTTCGTTTAAAAAAAAGTAGATTGTAGATTTGGTTGAATGATAAATTTTTATACATTTGATAAGGATTTCTAAATTTCATGCACCTAAAATTTTTCATGGACAGGTTTTTTCACGTTTCATTCGATAAAAGTATAATCGCATAAAATTCGTTTCCCAAAAATTGCTACATTACAATTTTTAGTAATGTAATAATTTTAACTATTTTTTTTAAACAATTATTTAAAATTTTTTGCAACATATAGTTTTATTTTTGAGAATAATAATACAAATAAAAAAAAATTTTAATAGACAAATAATTATTTCAATTTTGAATTTGACAATAATCAATTTGTTTTCTAACTAATGTAGAATTTTATATAGACTGAAAAAAAAGTATATGAAAATCAGCCATACGTGGCATAGTTTTTGCCGTATGTCTATTCCACCTATGCGTATTTATGATATCTCTTATACCGTGAAGCTTTCGTCCACGGCTGCGTAGCATAGCCACATTACCTATGCCGCAAAGGAGGGAGTACCCCTATTAAAACATCTAACGTACATATTGCCCGTGTATGGCATATCTGCGATCCGCGCTTAACTCTACCTATACCGCATATAGGGAATTCACCTATGTCACACCGCATGGCTCGAAATACTACTAGCATACGGCTCTCGACTTTGCGGCATAGCGCAGCGAACTAGATTCTCACTCCAAGAGCTATACTTTTTTTTCAGTGTACATAAGTCTCGATTCAAATTTTTATATGGTTGGAATTCTTCAAATTTAATTCTTAAAATTTAAACCTCTATTTTCTATCTTTCAGTCTAACTGCAACATCTGTAGAAGTTAGAACAGAAATAGAAATTCGTATTCACTTAGTTCTAAAATCCTCTTTCACTTACAAACAAAATTTGAGAAATTCAAATTCACACTTTTTCAGATCTCAAATTTTTCAATTTCATAAAAATAAGAATGGTTGCATTTTTACTTTTAATTTTTCTACCTATTAAATAATAAAATAAAAAAAAATTTTCTTAATTTTGATTTCAGAAACTTGCAAAAATTTTTTCTTTTATTTTGTTAGTCAATTATTATAGTCGATAAACAAAAAATAACAATCTAAACTCTGAGAATTAAAAAATTTTTCAAACACTTTGGATTTCTATAATAAAGTTTCTAAAATTTCATTTTTTTCTCAATAATGAATAAAATATTTATTATTTTAATTAATGTTCAAAATTCAATGAAACTCAATTTTAATTCAATTTTAAAATACAAATGAAGAAATTTCTTGTAAAATAAATTTATAAAATATTCATTAATTGTATTCTCCAAAATGAATAAAAATCTTTTATTTTTAAGCTCTTATTTATCCCTTCCTCTAAATTAGTGACACTTTAATCCACTTATTCATAGATTTGAATATTTTAATTTCCTTTGGATTTATACTTTAATTTCAATTTTTAAAATTTTTCGTCTATAACAAAATCTTAAGTCTTTTAGAATTTTTATTCTCTAACTCGCAAAACAAAAAATCAAATTTTCAAAATGAAAAAATTTCAAATTTTACACTTTCAATTTTTTTTCTGGAAATTTCACAATAAGTAGAATCATCTTAAGATCTTTAGATTTTGACTTTATAAATTTCACAAGAAATAATCATTTGTGAAATTAGAAATTTTAAAATATTTAAATCAAATAATAAAATTTTGACGTCTTGAATTTCATAGTTTTTCGAATAGAAATACTAATAATTCGTTTTTTGAATTACGGTTCCTTCCATTGATAATCTCATACTAAAAAATATTGATTTTTCTAAATTAATAAATCCTTGAACTCAAAGTCGCATTTATTTTGAGATTGTTAGATTTTGACTTTCGTTCAAATGCATCAATTATTTCTTTTGTATAAAAATTTTAATGATCTGTCTTAATTTTCAAGTTCCCCTATTTTTCAATGAATTTTAAAAATGAATTGCTTAACTTTTTCTCATTAACTTGTAATCTGTTAATTTTCCTTACAAAATTTTTTATATTTAACA
The DNA here is from genome assembly GCA_030522825.1 of Platygaster orseoliae. NCBI lineage: Eukaryota > Metazoa > Arthropoda > Insecta > Hymenoptera > Platygastridae > Platygaster > Platygaster orseoliae. The sequence goes on along the minus strand of JAPYZL010199590.1, from coordinate 28,271 downwards.
CTTTATATTGTCGAAGGAACAAATTTTTCAACCAATTTTACAACTTGCAGATACATTGACAGAATATGGGCTGACGAGATTTAAACTTTTTCTTCGTTCTTTTATTTATAGAGATTGACAAATCGTCGCCTAGAAAATGGCGACAAACAATGAAGATTTGGACACTTGCCTAGTTTGCAGAAAAACAGTCAACCCTTCTGCAAAATTCAACATCGATGTTTTCAAGACAAAAGTTGACTTGAAAGGCAGATTTTTCATTGATGTCATAAATGATTTGCTGGAGACTAACTTTTGTGAAGAAAACACTAGCAGTAACATTGCGTGCGCAAAGTGTTACAGTTCACTAACTAATGTAGGGAAAAAATTTTAACCCAATGAAATTTGTCAATCAATAAAATAAAAAATTATTTATTTAAAAAAGTAACATAAATTCCTTTCAATGATTTTCAAACAGAAGAAAAAAAAACTAATTTTTTGGATTAAAATTAGGCGAAATTCCAGGGTAAAATATCTTTAACCTCAAATTTCAAATTCTTTTTTTTTATATTCTGAAATTTTACTATGAATTCTACTTAATTTTTTTTTCACTTCATGTGGATATTGAAGGTAAAAAAATATTAATTTCCATTCATATAAAATTTTCAGCTTAACGACTTGCAAACTAAAGTAGCATTACGGAAAGCTCAGGTATTGACCGATTTCCAAAAAACTTCAAAAGCCGTGGGAGAAATATTCCAAAATGAGGATCACGATTACATAGAAACTTTTGAAGACCAGGAAGAAATTCTAGTGACGTCTCCAATCCTCCAATACAACGAAAATGTCTTGGAAGATAATAAAGAATCTGGCGATTTATCTCTAGGGAAAATAGAAGGTTCAGTCGAAGAAATGGAAGAGGTATTCAAGATCAATGGAAAAATATTTTTTCAACTTATTCAATAATTAATAAGGATTTTTGCTGCAGGAATACATGGAAAATCCCGATTTCGAAGAAGTGACAGTGACAAATGAAAAAGACATTATTTTGGGTACTTTATCTGGAACCGGGGTGAAACCGGAAGCTGCAAGTCGCTCAAATTCGGAAAACGAAGAAGTTGATAGAGCAACCGATGACGACGAAATGGTATGTTGCTATTGCTCAATAGTAATAATTATTAAATGAACATTTTTTCTAGTTCTCATAAGTTGAATTACTATAACGTTAATTTCTCTTTTCTCGTGATTTTTAGATCGTTGTAAAAAGTGATGACGACATTTATACTTGCCAGCTGTGCGACATCGAAGAAGACGATCGCAGCTTTATTGATCCCAAGCTTCTCATCATTCACATGAAAGAAAAACACGAACTCAAGTTGTACGTTTGTGATTTGTGCGGTGATACTTTTAGGAAACGCACGGATTTGTCCAACCACGTCAATGAGCACATTTCTCAAGAAGAAGGCGATTTTCAGTGCGAAGTTTGCAACAGAATATTCAACAATCTGCGTCTTTTTCGAATTCATAAAAGAACGCATCATCCGTCGAACAAGTCTTGGGCTTGCTCTTTGTGCAAAAAAAAATTCAGGTATGACAAGAAAAAATAAATTCTATGTATCATTTCATCTATTCATTTTTTTATATTTTCATTGCAGCTCGAAAAACTTGTTGGAAGAACACACCAACGTGCACACTGGTGCTCGACCTTACGTGTGTCGTAAATGTAATAAGGATTTTGCTTCCAAGTACACTTACAAATCGCATGTAAAAATTCATGAAGATCGTCCCCGGCCTTTCAAATGCAACCAGTGCGAAAAAACATTTTTGAGCCAGCAAAATCTGTCTCAGCATCAGCGTACTCATAATGGGGTCAAAGATTACATTTGTGAGCAATGCGGTGAGAAATGAAAAAAATTTGTTAATAAATTAGTCGCATGTTTCAATTCAATTTCAAAATTTGGGTAAAAGTTAGTTGTTTTGAAGTGTGGAACCTAATTTATTGAGTTTTAATTTGGATATTTATCAGGGAAAGCCTTTGGTTCTGCTCACAATTTAGAAGTTCACAACATCGTGCACTCGGGGCAAAAACCCTATGTTTGTAAAGCTTGTGGAAAAGCCTTTGCTCGAAAAGCCGAAATCAGGGACCACGAAAGGACCCATACTGGAGAAAAACCATACCAATGCGAAATTTGTGGCGCTACTTTTAGGTTTGTTTTTCTCTTTACAGCAATTGATGATTGTATTTTTTTTTTTATGTTATAATAACTTAATTTGCCTAACTTAAAATAAGAGAAAATATTCAACATTTTTTTCAGCAATTAAAGAACTTGACAGTTTTCAAAAATGTGTTTCTGCCGTGATCCTACTTTTGATTTTTTACCCTTTAATAGCCAAAGGTCGAATCTTCAGTCGCACAAACGAGCTACGCATTACCAAGACAAACGTTACAAGTGCGATCTTTGTGAAAAGGGATTCAAAAGACGGAGACTCCTAGATTACCACACGAAAGCTCAGCACACAGGAGAAAGACCTTTCAAATGCCCGACTTGCACCGCAACTTTTGTTTATCCCGAGCATTTTAAAAAGCACATGCGCATACACACAGGAGAAAAACCGTACTTGTGTGAAGTAAGTTGTTCTCATGTATACAATAGCCCTTTATTTTTTCGAAATCAATAGTATACTTGAGTTGAAGAGATTTGTTCTGTGATTTCTGCAGTTTGAAATACAGTTTAAGATGATAAATTGGATTTTATTTATATATTTATATTTTGTTGGTGTATTTTAAATGATTTAATGTTAATGTTGGCATTAATTGTTTAATTTAGCTGTGCGGAAAAGCGTTTAACAGTCGGGATAATCGGAACGCTCATCGATACATTCACAGCGAAAAGAAGCCTTATGAATGCGTCACATGCGGCGCAGGATTCATGAGAAAGCCATTGCTCGTAGCACACATGGAGGCTCAAGTGAGGAAACTAAATTTTATTCGAAAATCAAAATTTTTTTAAAATTTATACGTTTATTTACACAGCATTTTAAAAAAATCGATCGTGTTAGTTTAGTTCTAAAATGATGATTTAGAATTTAATATACTGCTACATTTGAATTTATTAACGATGGGTTTTTAGTGTTTTGAAAATGTTGATGATATTGATGGATACATTTTTTCAGGGGCACACAAACGAGATGATAGTTGTTAATCCACCACACTTTCCAAGTAAAGATGGCGAACTCATCACCCTTACAGGGGAGAATGTTGAATTGCTGGTACAAAGAAATTCTGAAAACGAGGAGGTAAAGTTCTGAAATTGTTCTGAATACTTGTTTTCCTGAAAGAAATTTTACCAAAAAAAGAGGTTAAATCGAAAATCTATGAATTTATTTGTTATTATACAATTTTTGGATTAGAAGTTTAATTGTAAAATGTGTGACTCATTAGCAAATTTTTAATTTAATAATCGTAAAAACGCATATTTGAATATTTAAATAAAGAAAAAATCGTGTTTTGGATTTTTAAATAAAAAAATACTTAAATGCCATTGTTTAATTAAATATAAGTTATTTTGAATTTTAAATCATATTCATTATTTATAACGAATTTTTGGTTATGAATTCAATTATTTAAGAAAAATTTGTGTTGGTAAATAAAGAAGTTTCTCTTTGTCATTATCATTCAGTGTTGAAAAATCATATATTTTTGATAATGATTTTTTACATTACATTTACTGCACAGTGTAAGAATTGAAAAAAATTGAAAAATAATCGATGGAGTCAATTTGTATTTGTTGCAGGAGCAAGGTAACGTTTTCCAATTAAATGGAACTGAGTTTTATATCGCTGAATTTAAAGATCACGTTATCGTGCAAGAAAATGGCGAAGAATTGTATACTGAGGAACACGTTCAAATGGACACTGAAACTATCGACGAGACCAAAAATATTGAGCAATTCGTTGCTGTAGATGGAGAGGTAATTGAACAATCAGTACAATTTTTTTAAAGTTTACTTAAAACTATGAAAAAACTAATTAGTTTATATATTGTATACACAATGTACGTTGTCATCTATATTTAAATAAATTGTTTTTTATTTTCTCGCAAATAAAGGGAGATCTTGAGGGAGATTTGATGGAATGCAAAAGCGATCAAATTTTCACCTACCAAGAAGGAGAGGATGAAAAAACTATCGTTGTTCCTACTATGGGAAAACTTCAGGACACCAAGCATCCTATACGCCTCGTACAAATACAGCTACCTCCATCCAATACCGAAGACGGCAAGAGTTTTTTAAGTTTGGTTCAAGAATCATGAAATCGAAGTCAATCTTCGGCATAAATACATTTTTAATCGATTTAAATGTAAAGTGTTGCATTTGCACCTAACCATTGTTTACACGGTAACTTGTAATCTAATAAACAAGTATGATTAAGAGTAATGGAAGTTTCACTTTTTTACGTCCTTCGTCTTTCCTGATTTTGATCCCAAAAGTAATACGTCACGCACTTTTTAGCTATATTTTACCCCTCTCTCACCTTATGTCACACTTAGTCACAAACATTTAGATCCCCCCCCCCCCCCTCACCTCAAATCTCATTCTTATTTCAGGAGAATTTTTTTAAAAGAAATTCTAATTATCTATGTCTGGCTAAAATAACTTAGAAAATTCAAATTTGAAAAATTGTCAAAACTTAGGGATTGATAGAATAAATTGGAATATACCGAAATTCTAAAAACTTTAGGCACTGGAGCATTGAATTCTAGAAATCTAGGTTGATATTAATAGAAATACCATAAAATTTTTCGAATCATGCAAATTCTGAAGAAGTTAAGTTAGAAAGTTTTCTGAAGTGAGAAAATTTTTATGTAAGAAATGTTTTCTGAAAAATCTGAACAAATACCGCCTATTATGAAACTACGAATTTTGGAGCATCAAATGATGAAAAGTGTATAAAGCTATGTATAAAAGTATTAGAAAACGGTACAGTATTGAATGAATACTAAAAAAATAAATTCCAGAAAAGTCGCCGTCATACAAAAGTGTCATAAGCTTCATAAATATAATAGTATGAATTTTGTATGAACTTTGTATGAACCTTGTATGAAAAGTTCTTATAACTCGTATTTTTATCAAATGTGATTGGGAAAAAGTTCCACAGTTATTAGATAACGAAACCTCATTAAGAAATGTTACGTACCTATGAAATAATAATTAATTTTACCATAATTTCGGGAAGGGTTTGAATTTTTGAATCCCCAAAACCACCCTCTGTCTACGCTCCTGCATATTTAATAATAAGAATTTATCGAAAAATTCTTTAAAGAAATTTTAGATTATATCAGAAAACGGAATAATTATTCATAAGAATTCCATTTCTTACAAGCTTTTTATGATGACGATCAGTTGCGAAAAATTTAAATATTTGGACAAAAATCTCGAATTTTAATATAGCATAAGTTTTTTATTTCACGTTATTCTTGTCATAATTGTTTCTACTCGTAATTTATCCCTTATTAAACATTTAATAACACGGAATTTATTGCGATTTCAATAAAAATCGATGTATATATATTCGAAAATTCTTCTGATTGACTAAATTTCCGGTTCGTCACGCTTGCACACTAAAATCTGCTCAGTGTTTGTTTACATTTAGGAGTAAAACCCTTTTTTTCGTTCGTCGTTTTCTCGCTCGACGAAATGAGGTATGCCGGCAGACGTTTTCGAGTTTTGACGCGTCCCTGTCGAAATTTAGGGAAATTGTGAAATGCCGGACGACAATTCTCGCAAAATCGTGCAAAATTTTGCGTCGGCCGGGCAGAAGGACGCGTTTACGCGGTTTCTTTTTTTTTCGCAACCGCGATTACGTCGAAAGAAGTGTTTATTTTTCTCCGGAAGAAAAGTGCAGAAAAGTGTATAATTTTGTGAAGTGATACTGAATTGGATGCAGTGTTGGATGCAGTGAAATTTTTGATTAAAACTTCGCATCGAAAAAAAGGACGTAACGGATTATACTTCAACCACTTCAACAACAGCGATTATCAAAGAGCTTCGAGGCAACAAAAAAGGTCAGTGCAAATATTTGGTGCATTTTTTTCAATGTTTTTATTCCTGCGATTTTTTGGCGATCCCCAGCGTCCCCCATCGTGATTGGCGGGAAATTTTATGTCGTGGAGTGGAAGGGAGCGGGTGAGGCGCCGCCATTTTTTTTTAACGGTCGCTATTTGCACGGTTTGCACCGTTTGCACTTCGTGATGCTCGGCATTCGTATTTTTTCGCAATCAGTTATCATCATCATCATCATCATCATCATCATCATCATCATCATCATCATCATCATCATCATCATCATCATCATCATCATATCATTATTATTATTATTATTATTATTATTATTATTATTATTATTATTATTATTATTATTATTATTATTATTATTATTATTATTAATTATTGTTGTTATTGAAAATGTAATGGACTTTTGAAGCTTCATTAATTTTTGAATATCAATAACTATCGATAGATAAAAACCAAAGACATTTTTAATTTCTAAAATGAAATCGAAAAAGGTTAAGTAACATTCGACAGAAAAATACGCGTGTAATTTTTTCATCGAGTCTGCAAGATTTGACTTCAAAATTGAACAAATCTAAATAAAATTTCAATTCAAGTTATTTTAAGATTGTTTTTTTTGGTATATGATTGTACTAAATTCTGTTTTCAAATAAAATAACACTCCGTAAAATGAAATTTCGTAACATTTTTTAACTAATAATTGAGAAATCGGAATAGCAGACTGAATGTCAAGTCTGATATTATCTTGAATATAATTTTTGAAATATTAAAAAAAAAGTACGGAGAACGCATGGAAATAATACTGTTTTTTTTTTAAATGAATTAAAATAACCACAATCACTGAATTTTAAATACTATGATATTACATTCTAGAATCTATAAAGCGACCAATAGAAATACTAGAAATCTACAGAAATACTAGAAAACAACAAAATTTTATGAATAGCATATAATACAAAAATTCTAGGAACCTTTAAAGTACTTAAAATCTCTCTAGTTATGATTTTCTGGAATTATAAAATCTCGCGACGTAAATATTTATTTTCTCGAGAAACCCCTCCCGAAAATTTCATCAGCCTATACGCTTCTGATATAATCACACATATATTTAAACAAATTATATTCCGTAATAGTACCCCTAGTAAGTGTGATTTTTATGAAAAATCGCCAAATCTTTATGAAAAACTCCGTTTTTATAAATCCGTTTTATAAAAACTCTATAAAAAATTTCTATTTTCATAAAAACAGCTTTATAAAAAATTTTCATTTTTATAAAACAAAGTTTATAAAGTTTCGTACTTTATAAAAAATTCAAATCAGTTTTATAAAAATAAAATTTTTTCTTAACCTGTTTTTATAAAAACAGTTCTATAAAACTGACATTTTTTTATACAGTTCTTATAAAATCAGTTTATAAAAAACAGATTATTTATATAAAGATTTTTATAAAAATCACAATTACTATAGGGACACTCACAATGAACGAAAAATTTTGAAAATTGGTTAAACACTGCTACCAATTTGTAAAACTAAAGAGGATAAATGAGCTTAATCGTGAAATAAATAACATTTGTTAATGTACAGCATATGCAAGAATGTGTGACGTCACGTGACAACTGCCTCTTCCCTACCACTATGTCACACTTTGTGACAAATCGCTGATTCCCCCCCCCCCCCTCCTCCTGATCACTTGACGTATTATGAGTACGACCCTAAATAGGAATTTTCAAAGAATTAGATCAATTTTTATAAATAATTATCAATATTAATTAATGATTTGTTATCATTGCTGAATTACAAAAGCCTTAAAAAAAGTTTTCTGTTTTTTCACAACTCAGGAATGTTTTTGTAAAATCGTCGCTGCCTTTAATTATCACACCTGGAACGAGTGCTCGATCTTGAAGTGCTTTTGAAGTGAAATTGAGCGGGAGTTATGTCCAAAGTCGTGAATAACTGTCCGCGAAGAATGCCTTAATTCCCTTCGACTTTCGGGTTTGAATAGACTCAAATCCATTGTTCACCGCATAATTACCTATTTTTAAGTTCCGCGAATAAAAATCTGGATCCCGCCTTGGAAAATTTCCCAATGTCCCGTCGAGTTTCAGACGCTTTTCATTAACCCCTCTCGATTTCTTCGATGAAAATTGCATAAAGTTAACAATCGGGGACGTGGAGCGAGTCCAAAGTCTTCCCGGCGGATCGTGAATTATTTTCCAGGACAAACAATCCCGAGACGTTTCTCGCGCCAATTAATTGATGGCTCATCCGAGTGAAATGCGACGTTAATCGAACCGCTGTCTCGAGATGCTTCGCTGTAATTTTTGTTTTTCAATTAATAACGAACGGGAGAGATAATTTGACGATGAGATTAGAGATGTCGAGGACTAAAAATATAAAAAATCGAATTATTGTTATATGAAAGCTTGAAATGAAGTTTCAAGAGTTTAAAAAATAAACGAAAATGATCAAAAATTTGTTTCTATCTCCAATTAATATTAAAGTAAAAATAAGTTGGAAATGTTCGATAATAATTGTTTTATTTCAAGAATCATCTATTACTTTAACCAGGAAAAGTAATGGGAACAATTTTTTTCCATTTCGTTTATTTTTGGACGTTTGGAACTTGAAGAACATTGACCCATTCGCGATCATTATTAAGCATTTTTTATCATGCTCATAAAATAAGATAAGTTGCTATAGTTATAGATCATTTTTTTTACAAGGTTTTTATGAGGAAATTTGTATATCTAGACATAAATTTCGAATATTTTTCTAGCTGTTTTCACTCGTGAATTATCCTTACTGTATTAAAAATCTTATAAAATATTGAAAATATAAAAAATGTTCAATCCTGGACTACAATATTGAACTACATAACATTGAAATTCTGAAATTCATAAAATTAAAAAATTTTATTACTGAAACTAGATCGTTCAAGATTAGAAATCATAAAATCCCAAAAGAACTAATTTTGGAGTATTTCAGAAATTTATTGAATTCCCGTTTTTATGCTATATTATTCGTACAATTTTGTCGTATTTTTTATCTATGATTCATTTGACATATTTCTAGAATTCGATTTCTTAAAATTTCTATGTCCATATATCAAATGTCGTTTTTTTATTTGTACAAGGAATATTTTCATTCGCACAAAATATAAGATTCTTTTCAAAAATAGTAGGTTTTTAGGGTTTTAAAAATTCTAGTTGTCTCAATGAAAAAAATTCACTTGATATAATTATAGACAAGAAAATTTTTATTGGATGAAAGGAGCATTTGAACTTGAATTATTTTGTTAGCTACTGAAAATTGTGATGAATTACATCCGAAAAATAACAAAACAATTTTCGGGTATTTCAGCTGTGTATCAAAATTATGCTACATCATCACTCTTTTTTAGTTATGCAATAGTTTAGAAATATCTACAAAATTTCGTGAATTTGCATGGATTTCAAAAAGTGTTCAAGAACTTTTTTCGCGTCATAATAGATGGTTATGCTACAAGGGAGAAAAAGGATGATTCCAACGAGTGCAAAGTTGGGCACGAGTTGGAATCATCCTTTTTGTCTCGTGTAGCATACAATATTTTTTTCCATGCATGTGTAGAAGTGTTCACTTCATTTTTATGGAACGCAGGAACGAAATCTCCTTTGTGGGGTATTCGTGAATTAGCGGGAGAAATCATCCGGGAAAAATGAATATTTCCCTAGGGAAGAATGATTTATGCCGCTTATTTCCGAGTACCCCAGAAAGGGGATTTTGTTCCTGCGTTTCATGCAAATAAAGTGGCCATTTCTACGCATGCGTGGGAAAAATTAATTTGTGTAACATGACCAATTTTTCCGATTCTGAATGAGAAAAAAAATCATTTGAAAATTTCTAAACCCATTTGAAAAATTCTTGCGAATTGAGAAAATTGATTAATTTTTCAAGGTTTTCATTTTTATTTCTAAGTATTTCAAAAGATCCATGAAACTTCATGCAAAAATTTTTTTTTTTTAAAAGAAATTTAAGTGAAATTGAAAGCTATAAAATATGAATAAAAATATAATAAAATTTTTGCCAAGCAATTTTTTTACTTTTTATTTGTTGAAGTATCGGATTTCTATAATTTTTCCATTTCTCGTATTTCCAAATCTCGAAATTTCTTTAGTTCAATTTAATATTTTCAAATCGTTTATAAATCTTAATTTTGAAAAGTTTTCATTTGCCGAATCACCAAAATACCATCCGATTTAGCATTTTTGATGATTTCCAAATAACATAATTCAAATTTCCATATTAAATCCCTTGAATCGCAGTTTTTTATTTTGTTGATTTATTAATTTATTATCTAGTATTTTACTAAACGCTCAGTTTTTCGAAATAATTTATTATTATAGTTTTTTCCCTGTTAACATTAAACCTTATATAAAGCTCATGAAATCCTTATAAAAATATGAATTCCTTATAAAATTTTCCATTTTTTTTAAGCCACCCTTATAAAATCCTTATAAAAGTTAATATTCCTTATTAGGCGACCTCATAAGTAAAAAATTTTATAAAATTTCGTAATCCTTATTTTGAAATTTCTTATAAAATTTTCATTAACTTATAAGGATTTTATAAGGACACATTATAAAATCCTTAAAATCCTTATAAGGATTTTATAAGTTTCCAAGTTAGTAGGGCTATGGACTTCTGGAATTCGATGCTCTGGAATACTAATTTCAATGGATTTCCAGTATTTTTAAAAATGTCCTGGAAAACAATATCTACGTACATTTTTAATATGTTATCAGTTATTTATACTTTCGTAGTTTTTTGAGTGTTTGTAAGATTTTTTAGCGTTTTATTGTATTTTCATACATTTCTAGTAATTCTGTAAATTTTTGTATACGTTTTTTCAAACTTCGATAGTCTAGAATTCCAAGCTGTATAGATCATACGTATTAGTTCGGATTTTTCAAAAAACGGTTCTTTCATAGAATTATAATACTTCAGAATTTCTCAAATTTGTTTTTGATTAGAAATAGTTTCTGGATTTTTTGTAAATTTATGTCTAAATTTCTAGAACTCGAAGCACCAAAGTTAAACATTTTTTTGATTTTCGTAGAATTTTTGTTTTTTGTTTTGTTTCTTAACCACTGGGTCAAATTAATTCTCAAATATATGTTCTCTACTTTATCTCAGATAAACATTTATAATAAAAATTCTTCTGAAATCACGATTGCTGTTTTTTTTTTTGAGTTAGTGAAATTAAGAATCTTTAATTCTATTTAAATTTGAGAACTAACAGAAAACGACTTGTTACGTCCTCTAGATTTCAGTAAGTTCATTTTCGATCATTTTCACCTATTTTCATGATTTTTAATTACCAACCAAATATTTGGTCTACTTAACCAAATTTTTTTTATTGTAAAAAATTTCAGTTCGGACAAACCATTTCAAGTTAGCAGAAACGTAAATTTTTTTTACTGAGTCAACGTTCGTTGAAGTTTCATATAATTTGTTTGTCTGAACTAAAAATGTATTTAAGCGAACCAAATTACGACCAAACGTTTGTTTAATTTATTTTCATAAATTATTGTTCTTGAATCAATGCATTATTTCTATTTTTTTTTTTTTTTTCATTTTCCCATGAAGTTGTAAATAATTTCACCCTAATTTTAGTAGAGGCTTGAACCCCCAAAACCCGTTTTCGCCTACACGCTTGGAATTTGTACATTCTATTCTCCAAGGAGAACATTACAGAATTCATATCAGGAATTAGCTCTTGCGAGTCCGAAAATGCAGGAATCCAGTGGTCATCGCGATAACGATATTCCTTTTGGCCCGGTCGTATCAGAATGCCGCCAAAGGCCTGTTGAATCTCGATCAGACAGATATGTACACGTAAGGCTCTGCAAATTTCCATGATTCCTGGCGCGCCGAACGTGATATTTCTCAAAGGACTTTATCCCTTTTCTGGGCGCGTCACTTACGCGCGCGTCGCGAATTCGCGTCATATAATATTCCTCCACGATGCGCGGCGTTATGAATAAATTAAGCGAAAATACCCCCGCACGAAAATAGCGAAGGTTAAATTTACTTTGACATGTTCCGCGGGAGCGTTTCGCTGAACCACGAATTTCCTTAATTTAAAGAACTCGTAAATGTAACGACATCGCTACGAAATTTCCGGCAAGTTTTTGAAAGGGAATAATGTATTCCTGAATAAGCGCGGAAAAGTCTTTCCAACGATTCGAAGACGAGAGTTGTAATCAGTAGGGTTCAAATGAACTTGTCAACTTTAGTCAAGGACATTTTTTATACAAGAGTGTTTGGGGGAAAAACGAGCTTTCTTTACACGTAGTTGGAAAAATGGGTTTTCCAGCTTTTACGACGTGACGGGAGAATGATGGAATGTTCATAATGCAGTGGAAATTCGGGACGAACGGATCGATGGACGACGACATTTTCTGGCTCGTATAAGACGTTTGAATGTCGTTCGTTAAATTGAAAGATGGCGGCTATTTTTTGGAATAGCGGAAATGAAGGGTCATTTCGCGGGGATTGCTGGGATTGTTGAAGGAATTTTTAGCGGTTCGTTGATGGTTTTAGGGGATTACGAGATGTTGTAAACAGCATTTTTTCGGGGCGTTGGAGGAATGAAAAATTAGGTCTATGAGCTTTTCACGAGTGGAATTTGGCATTGGCGCACGTCTGGTTTGGAGTTTCAAAGCGATTTCAGATGATTTCAGAATGTTTAAAAAAATTGATTTTTTTGTCGGGAAATTTAATGGATTTTGATATATGTTTCAATGCAAATTATAGCGTTTTGAAGACAGATGAAAGTTTGAAGGATGATATTTAAAGATAATTGAGTATTTTACTTTGGCTGCGTGATTCAATTTTAGATTAAAAAAAATTTTCTACGGTTTTCCGGAGCCTTACAAGTTTATATGATTCATCAAAGTTTAGATTATTTTCTGCAACTCTTTGAAATATTTGATTATTTTCTTTAGTGGCCAACGATTTACTTTGATTTTTTACGATTTCGTATTTTTGTAAAACTATTTTTTGTAGTTTTTTCTAATTTTTCAGAGTCGTAGATTCCTTATCAAAAATTATCGTGATTGTGATTTTCTATGCTTTTGAGGATTTTATTATTATTTCCAATGGTTTACAATGATTTTGGATAATTATCAAACATTTACTATAAAGTATCGATACATGCTTTCATTTTCCAGAAAATATTTTTTTTGTCTATGGTTTTTTCTGGTTTTTTAATGTTTACTCGATTAACTTTCTATGATTTCGCAGGAATTTTCATGATTTCTTATGGTTTTCGAAAATTTATTTCGATTTCTAATGGTTCACAAGTTTTACTATGACGATTTATAATTTACCTATGTTTTCCATGACTTCACTTGACTTTAAATATTTGTATCGTTTCTTATTATAATTATCAAAAGCTTTCTATGACTTTTTATATTTTTTACGAAAAACCATTGTATTAATGACAAATTATTGAAACATATTCTTCATAAAAAAATGGCGTTTTATCTATCTATACGATTCTCAAATAAATGGATTCTCTTAATACAATCAAAATATAATAAAAATATGAAAAATTAAAGTATAATATTTTTTTTATTATATAAAAAAAATCGACAGTAAAAAAACTACTATACGTATATGTTAAAATTATTATTATTGTGATTATTATTATTATTATTATTATTATTTTTTTTTCAATAAATATATACTCTCATTAATAATTATTTAGGATTCAGTATTATATAATTATCAAATATTATTATCAATTTTTAAGAAATTACATTATTATTTTGAAATGACCTCTATTTAGATCATAAATTACTCGTAAAGCTAATTGTTTTCTATGGTTGAAAAAAAAGTATGAATACATTTTTTTCATGATATCATTGTACATTTAAAAATATTAACTACAGTTTTACCTCAAAAATCCGTTATTTATCCAAGGTTTATATGATTGTACTTTATTTTTCCGTTTTTTATTTATGATTTTTTCACCTAGAAGCAAAAGCCCTATTAACTTGAAACCTTATAAGAATCTTATAAAATCCTTGTAAAAATCTGAATTCCTTATGAAATTTTTCATTTTTCATAAGGCACCCTTATAAAATCCTTATAAAAATTATTATTCCTTATTAGGCGAACTTATAAAATCCTTATAAGGCAAAAATTTTATAAAATTTCGTAATCCTTATAAATTTTGAAATTCCTTATAAAATTTTCGTTAAATTATAAGGATTTTATAAGGACACTTTATAAAATCCTCAAAATCTTTATAAGGATTTTATAAGGTCACTTTATAAAAAGTCTTTATCAGGATTTTATACGGTTCTAAGTTTTAAGTAAGTAGGGAGGCGTATTTGGGAAAAAAATTGAAAATTTTAATTTTCAGGAAAATAATCGTTCGGATATTCCCTTAGCGTAATTTTACCATAAATACCAGCATTCATCATATATGACTGTAATTCCTCATAATTTACCTTTATTTATCGAGCATAACAGTTATTTATTAAATTTCTTCAATTTTTCACGTTAGTCACTTTTACCATGATATCCAATTCCACAAATGAACAAGAATAATACTTTCATCCCATACACAAGTATTTTTTCTACATTTTTTTCAATTTCCATCAACCAAGAAAAATCTTGTTAAACAAAATTGATGCTTTTACTCGAGATAAAAGTAGATAGCGTTGTTAATTTCCGTTTGTTTCAGCATGCGTCAGAGAGAAACAATTTGAAATTTACTTTCGCGTCTACTTCACTATAACCATAATGTGAACTTTGATTCAATCGGTGCATTCGCTGCAAACAATGCATTATGTATTTAATATCGAATTAATAAACGCGAGAGAATTCTGTATTTGTTCGTTCGTTGGAAACCAGCGGTATCGAATGCTCACTCAATCTTGAAAGTAAACATTATCTCGTTGGACTTTTCTATAGTTGAAATGATCATGATTGAAAAAATAAAAAAAATCAATTGCAAGTATGAAAAATGTCAACATCGTGAGGTTTAAAAAGATGTTATGAATGTCAAGTAAAAAATAATAAAGAGACCAAGATTGAATTTTTGACTTATAATAAATATGAAAATTAAAATTTTCAAATTTTTTGTACATTTCTAATGATTCTCAGTTTCACATTTTACGAAACTCTATCTAAAAACCCCATGAACTGAACGTAACGCAATTTTCGAAACGAAACTCAGGCAACTATCAATAATTATTCATATTTCAAACTGAAATAACTTTTCGAAAACCAAGCAGTAAACATCCCAGAGCCATATGAATTTATGAATAATAAATTACATTCCGAATTCGTAGAGTGCAAAACTTCATTTAAAATCTGTCTAATTCGGTTAATAAAAGCTCTGAAGAGCGTTATGAATTTTGCGCGTTCGGGAGAGCATTATACCAAAGAATTCGTTGGGATTCACGATTTTTTTGAAAGGCATTGCTCTCCTGCTTTCATCCATCCACATTTCTACATTCGCAAGTCGTTCAAGCAGAAACAGCTGCAAATTTGAATGCGCTACTGCATCAAACAACATCTTTATCTCGAGTTCAAACGTTTTCAAGTTTGCATTATCAAGGAGATTTCGATTCTATTAAGGTTATATTGTCGTTAATATTTCACATCAAAGTGCTTTATTAGCACATGTTTTTTTACGCGATTTTGTATGCTTGAAAATCTTATAGAGAAAAATTTTTTTAATTTGTACAAAAAGTCAAAAATATTGAGCAATAAATAAATATTTCTCCATTGATTAGTTCTTTTTTTTATGTCTAGCTTTGTTTGACAATTTATTTTAAAAGAATATCTTGAATAAAAATCAATTGTTTATAGAACAGGAGAAACTATCGAAATTATACCAAAAATCTATTTCTATCATTGGTCAATTTTACAAATTGAACACATTGTATTATAAAAAAAATTGTTTCTTATATTTTAAAATTATTTAGAGTAGAAATGTTCGTAGAAAATTTTTAATTTCTTTGCTCTACAAAGCTGAATACTTAATTTTCCTCTTTTTTTGTGAGTATGAAAATTTTTACAAGCAACAATCCTTTTTTGAAAAAAATGTTAGCCAACGAGAGTTATGATACTTTTGAGTTTCCTTTTTTCAGAAAAAGCAGTACTGAGATCCTACGAAATTTTTCAAAGTATCACCATTTCCATAATTACAAAAACTGTACCTCAAAAAGCAGCTTCATGTATTTTAGAACATTTTTTCAGCACATTTCTCTGTCATATAATATCCTGTTTTCGCTTGCTTTCTCATTATAAAACTTTTTTAACTCCATCATCAGTGAAAACATCCAAAGAAAATTGTGCAAACATTATTTCGTTTACGAGTGTTACATTATAGTTAAAAATTTGAAATTTCAAGTTTCTTGTGTTACAAATAACATATTGTCGTAACGCTTTGTAACATTTTTAACAATGTTTATAACTCTGTTGTCCGACTTTTTTTATCTTATAACATAATTTTCCCGACTTAAGCACATTAAATGCCAGAACATGAGTAAAGCTTTTTCTGATTGT
Source organism: Platygaster orseoliae (assembly GCA_030522825.1). Classification (NCBI taxonomy): domain Eukaryota; kingdom Metazoa; phylum Arthropoda; class Insecta; order Hymenoptera; family Platygastridae; genus Platygaster; species Platygaster orseoliae. The sequence goes on along the minus strand of JAPYZL010199590.1, from coordinate 11,658 downwards.
GATGGATAGTTCCGAGTTTTTTCCCCGTTTTAAAACACGGTATAAAGAAAACTTTCGTAGCCTTGCCATTAATTAAACGCACGGTATTTGCGTGCTCGGGAAGTTTAATTTATTATCCGACTTTGTTCTTTGCCGACTTTACTAAATTATGAATCTCGATTTACGCTCATGTATTCGGAGCTTGCATGAAACGCGGCTAAGAAATTGAGCGATCAAGGAGCGTTTAATCTGGAACGAATGAAGGAGATACGGATTTTCCTGAGCTAGTTCAACCATCATATTGACGTTTCGTAACATTCACAGTAATCGAAATTTTGTTCTGCAATAAAAGTTGAAATTTGTAGCTGATTTACTGAGGATTTATATTATAGTATTTTCATTAAACTTTATAAAAAATACGAAAAATCGTGGAAGTTTTCACAAAAAAAAAAAAGTTGTCTCGATTCTGCGTTTGAAGCATATGAATTTTTCATTTGGAGCAACTCTTCCCTTCTGAAAATAAGTGTTTTATATGACCGTAAAATACACTGGGAATGAAATACTCTGTTTTCTGGCAGCGCACGTCAACGACCGCACATACGATAAATTTTCTCGCGATTCATGAGCCGGGCCATAAAGATTAGAGACGAGCGGTTAAATCTGAATCAGGCAAAGGCACCGGGAGCTGGCTCGATTGTCGAAAGACAACGGGTTCAAGTGATCCCCCGCTGAACGACGCGTACAAATGAACCAAGAATCAAGTCTCTTATCCCGGATAGCTCTCTTTTTTTGCTCCTCATTCCTACGTTTTATGTCTTGTTCGGAAAAGAAAATCGTCGGCGACTCCGAGTCACACTTGGTATAATTTTGAATGATTATTTTCCGAGGCTCATGAAATATGGATGACGTTCGAATGTACGAAATAGAGGGAATTTTTCGTTTGAAAGAACGCGTCATTAAGGAAAATTGTATGAGATAGTTGATCAAGTTTTTGGATGTTTCTGTAAAAATGTGGAATTTAATTTGTCTTTCTCGATTGAGAATGATTAAAAGCTGTAGATAGGAATTTTTTGAAAGTGAAGTTCCATGTTATGTTTGTTTATTATTTCCAGCGAATTTGAAATTTTATGCAAATATACATATACCGATTTGGTTAGGTCACTTTTTCTTTCAATTACGAAATTATGGGTAGTCAATAATCTTATGAGATAAAAAAATGCAGTGAAAACTTATGGGAAATGAATTTGGAAAATATGATTTAAATCATGAAAAACTTTTTCTCATAAAAAAAATTACATTACACCGTAGGAAACATTGACAATTTTGTTAAGTCATGGGAAAATCAGAGTGAAAAATTAAAATATGAGATAATGGATCAAGTTTTTGGCTGTTTCTTGATACGTTTTTGGCTACGAAAAAAATTACAGGAAAATGTGAAATTTCACTTTTCTTTCTTGATTGAGAATGATTAAAGGTTGTATAGTAATTTTTTGAAAGTGAAATTCTATGTCATGTTTCTTTATTATTTACTGTGAATTTTGAGATTTTATGCAAATATATAATGATTTTGTTAGGTCACTACTTTTTTTTCAATTACAAAATATAGGTACTCCATATAATTTTATGAGATGAAAAAACATAGTGGAAAATAATGGGAAATGAAGTTGGAGAATATGGATTTTATCATGAAAAAATTTTTATTAGAAAACAAAATTAAAGTGCACCGTAGGAAACATTGAAAATTTTGTTAAGTAATGAGAAATCAGAGTGAATAATAAAAATATGAGATAGTGGATCAAGTTTTTGGATGTTTCTTGATACATTTTTGGCTAAGAAAAAAAAATGACAGAAAAATGTAAAATTTTACTTTTCTTTCTTGATTGAGAATGATCCAAGACTGCAAATTGTCATTACTTGAAAGTGAAGTTCCATGCTATGTTTGTTTATCATTTTCCGTGAATTTTGAAATTTTATGCAAATATATTCCGATTTCGTGGGTCACTACTTTTTTTCAATTGAGAAATTGTAGTCAAAAATCTCATAAGATAAAAAAATATAGTGAAAAATTATAGGAAATGAAGTTGGAAAATATGGGTTTTATCATGAAAAATTTTTTCTTATAAAAAAAAAAAATCAAAGTACACGGTAGGAAACATTGGAAGTTTTGTTAAGTAAGGGAAAATCAGAGTGAACAATTAAAATATGAGATTGTGGATCAAGTTTTTGGATGTTTCTTGATACGTTTTTAGCTACGAAAAAAATGAAAGGAAAATGTAAAATTTCACTTTTCTTTCTTGATTGAAAATGATCCAAGACTGTAAATTGTCATTTTTTAAAAGTGAAGTTCCATGTCATGTTTGTTTTATTATTTTCCGTGAATTTCGACATTTCATGCAAATATATAACAATTTGGTTAGGTCACTACTTTTTTTAAATTTAGAAATTGTAGTAAAAAATCTTTTCTTTGAGATGAAAAATAATGTTGACAAATTATGAGAAATACACTGGAAAATATGAGTTTCATGAAAAAAAAAATTTTGTCTCTGAAAAAAAAAGGTAAATATAGGAAACACTGAAATTATATTAAATAATAGCAAACTGCGGTGAACAATAAAAACTCAGTAATAATCATTAAATATTGTGAAAAATTAACTCAACATAAGAGAAGTTAGTAAAAATGATGATTAATAATAATAGACCATTAAAAAATGATAGTGCAAAATTATTGAAACTCGTGAAAAGAATTGTAAACTGTTAAATAATTACGTGAAATTCTGTGAAGTATTGAAAATTTTCGGTAAACGATGGAGAATAGGAATAAACAATTCAAAAATTTGGAAGATGAATGAAAAGTCATGAAAAACTAGTAGAAGTTGTAACTTACAATAGATCATCATGAAAAAAATAATTAAAAAAACTAAGGACTTATCAAAAATGAAGCACAACATCATGTTTTAAAAAACCAGATATTACGTAAAGAATATATTTCAGCGCATGATTGTTGAACAAACAACACTCCAATTTCAGTGCATCGCATAATTATTCAAGTAGAAAATTAAATTATAAGAGTGAAACAAACTTTCTGGCTTCCAATATTTGTTGACACATATTAAACATAAATACAATATTTTTCAGAAAAAAACTCATGATAAAACTCACTCAATATGACAACTTTAGAGTCAAGATATTTCTGTTTTTTGTTTTTACTATACATAATCAAAGAAATTTCGAAAATGTTTCTTTTTCGAAAGTAAAGTTATTATAAATGAACTATCACAAAACCCTTTTAATTAAACCATTTTTGATGGAATAGTAGAATTTTAAGAAAATGGAGTATAAAAATAACTATCAAAATAGCACTCTGCCTAAAAAAATAAAACAACGAATTTTGGCCGATGGAGATTGTAACTAGATGTTATTTATAAAATTCACTTGTTACTAAAAAAAGAAGGAAAAAAAAATCAATGCAATGGAGAGATTCATAGTTTAACATGCTTTCGATTTGTAAAAATCACGATTGCAAGAAAATTTCTTCCATAAGCTAGATAAAATTTAGAATTTTTTCTGTCAGTACAGAGCTTTACCTACACAATTAAAAAAAATGTAACAATCGGACAATAAACACATTTTAAACCTTCTTATAAAAATACGTGTCTCATCGATTTCGATAAAAAAAAACCGTGAAGAAAAAAACTTAACCTTAATTATCTGAAATGACCCTACAATTAATTTAATTTGTCAGTTTATTTGTTAATGAATACACTATACAAAAATTTACGTAATCATGTAATTACGTGGTTATCTTATAACTGAAACCATGAATTCATGAATTTCTATTTAGCGATACGCTTTTAAATAAATTGGTAATTTCAATTCCTGCTTCCAAAAATGGATTGAATACGTGCTGCCTTTCCATTGAGAATCCCGCTATTTCCAAACTCATTCATTTCGGCAGACAACGAACAGCCGTAGCCCATTTCTTAATATACGGAAACTAAAAGTTTAGTGAGTGCAGAACGTTGTTTCAATTCTAAATATTACCATTATTGACTAATTCACCCTTTGGCCGGGATAATTAATTGCACTTACCAATGATGCAGCCGATTGATGCGAAGAAAAGCCGAGCGAGGGGCGTGATTCATCATCTTCCCTTCCTGTAAAAGGTCATTAATATTACACTCGGCGCGTAATAACAAGCTTCAGCACTAAATGCGCTACAAAAACTCACAATCTCGAATATTGCACCGTGGCCGCGCAACACGCTCGTTTCATGCATTTTATACTCGCGCTGAGAATGGAAATTTCAAGCAAAATTCGTGATAAACTTCTCAGTGTTTCTGTTAAATAACAATTTCTGCTTGAGGACGTGTATTTTTTGAATTTTGAGAGGGAAATTTACGTCATAGGCTAAGAGAGAAATAATTTAGTTTTTACTCAATTGTTTTGGTTATTTTAAAAGTAATAGGTTTGGAAATTGCTAGAAAAATCGTGGAATGTCATCATTGCTATTTTGCATATGAAGACTTGAAATTCATAAATGAAAAAGTGAAAACTTGGTTTTATAGTGAGATTATTAAAAGACTCTGGAGATATGAATGACAAGATTACTTTTTTGAATTATAGTAAGTTTTCCTGGTGTTTTATGTGTATTTTCACATTTGGGATTTTGAAGTTTGAATTTTTTATTTGCCATAAGAAATAGTTAGTATTTGAATTTAAATTTGAATTAGATTGATCATGATTACAGTGTCGGATTTCTCGCATTGAGATGAAACGTATCGTAACCCTTATACATAAGTTTATGTAGAAAATTTATTTACTTTGTGCTTTACTGACTATTCTCGAAAAACTATATAATAAGAACAAAAAGAAAAAATAGTATGGTGTTTTTGCAACATTTGAATTTTCACCATACGAATTAAATACATGAAAACCGAAACGAAATATTTCTTATAATTTCTTGAAATTTCGTTTTTTTTTCTTTCAAAAATATTTTGAAATAATTGAAAGAACACTTTCAAAATATACCAAAATTTGTCAGGTAAAAAATTTTTAAAACTCTTGCAGTAAAAAATTTTAAGTCGAGAAATGAAAAAAAATGTTGTTTGAGATAATTACATAAATTCGAAAAATTTAGAACTTTGCAACCAAAAAAAGTTAGATTTCCGTTGAAAAACTCTAAAATTGGTGAAAAAACGCGAAAATTGGCCATCAAATTCGTAATTTTTGAGATTTTTAACTGATTTTTGAAACTTAAGCTTCTGAGTCTGGCAGGAGCTTAAGTTCTGAAATTTAGAATTGCCGACCAAAAAAAGTTAGATTTTCCGTTGGAAAACTCTAAAATTGGTAAAAAACGCGAGAATTGGCCATGAAATTTGCAATTTTTGAGACTTTTAGCTGATTTTTGGAACTTAAGCTTCTGAGCTTTGCAAGAGCTTAAGTTTTAAAATGAAGAACTGTGCGACCAAAAAAAGTTAGTTTTTCCGTTGAAAGACTAAAAAATTGGTGAAAAAAAACGCGAAAATTGGCCATAAAATTAGAAATTTTTGAGATTTTTGGCTGATTTTTGGAACTTATGCTTCTGAGCCCGGCAGGAGCTTAAGTTCCAAAATTTAGAATTTACAGAATTTTGAGAAAATAATGCATTAAAATTACTGCAAAAAGGAAACTCTGACTTAAAAAAATCGTAGTTCACTAACAAATAATTTCGGCTTAAAAAGATTACTACTGAATGTTGATAATTTAATGAACTTGTTGTAAAAAAAATTTAGAAAATAAACTGTTACAATATAGACATTTCAAGGTGAATTTTTTTTTAATTTTGCGATAAAAATTACAACCGCAATAAGATAATTTTCAAAAATTGAAATTACCTCTGTTTTCTTACTTAAATGAAACTTTACTAAAAAAAATCATAAAAAATTATACGAATTTGAGAATTTTTTGTTGTCTTCATAAATTATACTGAAATATTATCAGTTTTGTTTTTTCGATTGTATATTGTTAAAATTTTTAATATTATTTTATATTGGGCAAATTTCAATATATTTTTTTTCTTTATTTTATTATTTTTTAATTATTTATTAAAAGTGTAATTGAACATATTACGATTTATTTATTTATCCTTCACATGATTTATTATATTAGAAATATTTATATTACTAATTTCTTCCATAATTTTAATTATACGAGAACTTTTGTTGTACTAATTAATTATACTAACTTGAGAATTCGTTATGAGTTATTGAATAGTATTAAAAATCGAGACATGAAAATAAAAAAAAATGAACTTGTAAGCCGAAAATTTTCAAGCTTCTTTAAATCACTTAACAAGTTTAAATTAAATGATTTTCTCTGTATCAGATTCTTAAATAACCACCAAGCAATGTAGAAAGTCATGAAAATTACCAAAAATAAGTTTTTCCCTCTCGTGAAAACCGCCAAATCTCAGTCATATCCATCACCCCAAATAGAAATTCCAGATACATAAATTTCCTCGCAAAAATCAGTTCACCCAAAAAGAAAAACCATAAAACCAACCATCTTCCTACAGCACTACAAAACTTTCCATGGCTCGATCCCATAAAAAAACTCCAGAAAATACCACTTTCCTATATTCACAATTTACCAATAAATATTGACGACCAAATCATGCAAAGCTAGGAAAAACCAGTTGAAAGTTATTAAAAAGTTCCTCGTGGCAGTAGGATTTTTTCCCCTACCACGGAATCGACATTCTTTTTAATACCCACGAAGACGTATAACCCGAGGATCTTGAAAAGTTAAAGGCTAAGTATCTCATGAAATTCAAGCAAGTCCGATATATTTCCTGAAAATTGAATACGGTGCAAGTGGCGCTCGTAAAATTTATTTAGACGGAATTTTCTCGTTTCAACTTCACCCCCTCCCCCCTCTGCCCCGCCAAGCTTTTATTCCAGAGGGGATTTGACATTTTCGCGAGCGTTGGGGCCAAAAAGAGGGAAAATAATTACGTAAGGCTCGCGAGAAAAACATCGGGGATTTGAGTTTCGAACGTCCGAAATGACTCGACGGCCTTGAATAAATCAGCTTCCGCGCCAGCTGCTCTTTTTTCCTGGTTTTCCACCGTTGTTTTCCCCCCTTTGCCCACTGGCACCGGTGTAAGTAACCTTATGTAAAAACTGACTGAAAGCGTTCCTTCGCATTATCCGAAAGGGGATTTAAAGTTTAGCCGAATGTTTTTAGACACACTCGGACTTGCTCGATAAAATGAGGTGTAAATAACATGCTAATTTTCGGTGCTTGAATCGATCATTCGTCCATTTACGAGTTCAGGGAACGAGGGATTATTTTCTTCAACTGCAGAGGGAAGTTGATTTGCTTTGTGAAGATTTTAGAAATAGAACCTTGTGAATTTTTGAGGGGCTGAGTTGGATTATAGTGTGCAATATTTTTTTTGTATCATATTTTGAAAAATTATGATTGTTACTGAAAATTTTCCGTTTTTTTGGAAATTCTCGAGATTTTTAGAAAATTGTGAGTTCCGTTATAAAAAAAAATTTCAATTTTTTCTAAAAAATCTATGTAAACCTAAAATTCCTTATAATGTATTAAAAAAATTACAGTAATTATAGTCTTGGAATATATAGATATTAAGTTTTTTCATTATGTAAGTGTCATATTGCGTGTTTCACTACTGGAATTTCAACGCCTTTTCATTGAGAATCCAGTTATTTTGAGGTAAAAACACTTTTTTTCATGACAATAAAAAGGTTCGAGTTTTATACGTACGACGTTTAAATTTTAGGGGCGTGTGGGAGTTTCCCGAGAGCGTAAAAGCTCGCGCGATTTCCTTGCGCTTTTTTCACTGAGTGGAAACTGTATCGAGCGTGGCCTGTGGGCATTGGGAACTTCCAATGCGGTTGCACGACTCGACTAATATCCAATTTCGTCCCGCCTTACGTGAAAAGTATCATATTTTCTCACGCTTGATATATCCTGACTGTTTCCGTTTTCACGTGTACTTGTATGCGAGAATTCGTATCATTGCTGTTAGTTTTTTCCTTCAAAAAGTCATATGCCATATTAAAATTTTACCAGAATTATTCATGAGAGAAAAGAATTTTTGTCTCATTATTTTTATGTCTTGCAACGAAGAAATGAAATTTGTTTAGTTAGTAAATTTCACCAATTTGGAAAAATCAGTGACATTTAATAATTTGATTGAAAATTGGATGTTTCGAAGACATTTTCAATTTGAAAATCTAGTGAATAGATAATTTTGAAATCAATTCCTAAAATTTAGGAAATTCTGAGAAATTAATTTTTTTATCCTTAATTTATCGAACTAGAGACAGACGAAAGAAAAAGCAGTGAATAAGGAAATAAAATATATACTTCCAAAAAAGAACAAGTTAAGATTTCACACTTACAATTAATGAAAATTTCAATCCCAGAATTCTCAGAATTCACAGTACCCCTAATCACATAAAAAAAGTTTAAGATATAGAGAATCACTAAAAAATTCGAAATAAAAATTTTTTTTATATACAGATATAAAGAGAAAAACATTGAAATGAGGTTTTATAAGATACAAAATGGGTGACTATAGAAATAATCAATAACTCGAGTTTAGGACAAATTTTAATAACTATTTGAGAAAATGGAATTTTCTGTGTTATATGTAAAAATAGCTCTTTGTTAGTTATATTTTCAACGCAAACGGAGTAAATTTCAAATAGACTCATGTAAATCGTATGACTTACGTGAAACTTCAAATTGACTTTACGTGAGTTACAGCAGAAAGCTTCTCTTGCGTCTTTGTCAAAGTTCTTGAAGTTCGGAAGTGTGGTTTTGAAATATTACTGAAACCGAAAATGTAGATTCTATAGGTGCTGAATTTGGTTGAAAAAGAGTTTAAAAAATCTCTTCGTTGTTACTGTTGTGAAAAAAAAAATTGTGAATTATGATTCAAAATTATAAACATTAGAAACATTTGTCTGACGAAATTGGTGTTTGCACTACTTGGCAATGATGTCTTATGATTTTTAAAAACTTAAAATTTACAAAAATTTCGATCCCAACAGTTTTTAAAAAAATTCTCATTTTCGTCTGACTAAATTTGTGTAATACTACTTGTAGTGATCAATTTCAAAAGAACTAGTTGAATGATCACACAGAAAACAGAAAAAATCACTTCGAGTCTTTTTATTTCTCGAAAATTATTGCAGAAATGAAGGAAAGCTCAACAAATTTATCTGAGTACGAGATTTTGTAAACAAAAGTGTAAAATTTTTTTATAACAATATAAATACCTTAGAAAAAAAAGCTTTTTCTGTAATTTTTTTTTTAAACAAAACCGTAAAGTAAGACTTGAAAAAAAGCGAATGTCTCAGCGTCTGACGAAAGTTGACTAATACTACTTGCATCAATAATTTCCAAAAGAAAAGCTACTTCTAAAAGGTAACAGAAATATAAAAAATCACTTTCAAAACTTTCCTGACCAAAAACAACTACGAAAACAATTGTATGATTTTTTTCCTGCGTCTTCTTACAAAATATAATAATTCCTCAAACACCACCAACCTTTTCCCAATTCCGAAACATAGAAAACAACATGTAAAATCCCGCGAAAACCGTGAAATACCGCCACCGTCCAACCAAAGCCGGTCAATACTACTCGAATCGAGCACTCGCATTTTTCTTCAACGTAGAATCCACTGGAATCTCAGGAAATATACTTCCACGCAGGCCTAAGGTTTTCGTACGCAAAATATGGAACGGGAAAACAACAAAACATTTCCCGGTGACAAAATGGGGAAAGAAAACCGTCGGGGGTGGAGAGGAAGAGGGGAGGAAAAGACGTGAGAACAAGACGGCGAGTCGAATTTCGGCAGGTCTGGAGAATTTATGTGCTCAAGGCTGATGGGGTTTCCGTGCTAGCTACACCTAATATCTTTACAAGACTCTGAATCTTTCGCGCGTTGCTCCCGCAGTATATTCCAGGAGAGGAAAACAAATCGATTTTATTACCAATCCAAGCAATTTATGGTGCGAGTATCTCGATACCTCACATCAAGTTTACTTCGATCGGGGGATTAAGGACTTGGCTACGTGATCGAAAATTCTATCTTGATCATATTTTATTAGGTCTTTTTTAAGAATCAAGTTTTAATTGGTAGTTAAAAAGTTTGTTACGAAACCGGTGAAAAAAATTGCGCGAGAAAAATTATAGGGAGAGTAAGAGTTTAAATATATTTTTGATGGATTGTTTCATGAAGATATGAAAATAATATTTATCGAATAATAGATAAACAAATACAACATTAAGATTTCCTGGTAATAATGAGAAAAATTCATTTTTGTATGATTAGTTTTATAGCTATTCGTTCTTTAAAAACTTTTCACAAAATCGATGAAAAATGCTGCAGGAGAAAAATAAAAAGGAGAGTAAAAGTTAAAATATATTTTCGATGAATTGTTTCATGATAACATGAAAATAATATTAATTGTTGAATAAGTAAAGAAATAAAACGTAAGGATTTTCTGTGAATAATAATTGAAATTACTTTTTGTATTCAATTATATTCCATTAGAATTTCATATCAATTTGTTGTTATTAAAAAACTACACGAAACCGATGAAAATATTGTATGAGGAAAATAGAAAAAGAGTGAAAGTTTAAATATATTTTTCATAGATTGTTTCATGATGAGATAAAAATAATATTTATTGATGAATAGATAAACAAATTAAACATAAAGATTTTCAGTAAATAATCGTCAAAATTATTTTTTAGCAATTCGTGGTTTACAAACTTTTCACGAAATCAATGAAAAATACTGCACAAAAAAATAAAAAGTAAAGTAAGAATTAAAATATATTTTCGATGGATTGTTTCATACCGAGATAGATATTATATTTTTTGATTAATAGATAAACAAATACAACATAATTATTTCCTGTTAATAACGATTGAAATTTATTTTTGTATGGTTAATTTTATTTCATTACAATTTTAAATTAATTCGTGGTTAAGAAACTTTTCACGAAATCGATGAAAAATGCTGGACAAGAAAAATCCAAAGAAGAGTAAGAGTTTCAATACATTTTTGATGGATTGTTTCATGATGAGATGAAAATAATATTTATTGATAAATATATAAACAAATAAAAAATGAGGATTTTCTGTAAATAGTAATTGAAATTACTTTTAGTTTTAGTAATTATATCACATTACAATTTTTTATCAATTTGTGGTTTAGAAACTTTTAACGAAATCGATGAAAAATACTGCACAAGAAAAATCCAAAGAAGAGTGAAAATTTCAATACATTTACGATGGATTGTTTCATGATATGATGAAAATGAAAATAATATGTTGAATATATAAAAACATTGAACATGTGTATTTTCTGTAAATTATAATTGAAATTACTTTTTGTATTAGTAATTACATCACATGAGAATTTTATATCTATTTGTTATTAAGAAACTTTTCACGAAACTGATGACAAATTTTGCACGAGTAAAATAAAAAGAAGAATAAAAATTTAAACATATTTTTGATACATTGTTTCATGATGAGATGAAAAAAGTATTTGGGTCAATCCATGTCAGATTTACCACCAAAATTTTGATTCGTCTGAAAATTTTTTTCCTGGTTGTCAGAAGCAAAAAAACCGACACGTATTTTTTTTT